>CM054132.1:31440761-31629801 GCA_028751855.1 Ambrosia trifida | reverse complement strand
AAGCATGTTTTTATGACCTACTGACCTCAACTCTACTGAATTGGATGATATGGCCCCTATGAAGGGGACATATGGCTTTCCCAACTATCCTTGTTAAGAAGTTGTGTATCTTGAATCATATATATTGTTAACTAAATAAAACGGACAAAATTATAAATATAACATTCTAGATTTGCTAATATGTTTCTAAAATATTATAAATATTACCTCCACTTACTGCATGGGATGAAAACTGATGTTACAGGAAACAAATGGACATGAAGGATAGATGATGGAGAGGATGCTTGGAAAAGGGTATGGAGACTTTCCTCAATTTCAATCAACATGGTCTCCTTGAACGCCATGAAATAGTTAACTCAATCTATACGTAAACAATATTTGTTCTAAGACTTTTAAGGTATTTGTTGATCTATTTAATGTTCTTGTTAAACGTTGTATGTAGTGTGGCTCGCAATATTATTTTGCTTTCGGCAATTGTATATTGTTTAAGTTCTAATTCTAATTAATAAAATAAATTAAACACTAGCATAAAGAGAAAACAAAAACTTAACAATGTGTTAATTACTTATGTTATTTGTGTTAAGAAATAAGAAATCAAAAAGCTATAAATTCATGCTCACGCTAATGAATCAACCTGAATTTTTATCTTCTATACTATATTATAAAGCATCAGTGAAGGATACCTGCAAAATTTAAGTAAATACAACCTTTATTATGTTTGTATCAATGTTATAGTCTTATAAATAGTGGGTAAAATTGTCTTTCTACTTAAATTTTAAATTGTTGAAGAAATTAATTTAAACATAATTATAAAATTTATGAGGAAATTAACAATGGTGACTCTTTACATTCATAACTTCCATGTCTTTATTATGTTTGTATCAATGTTATAGTCTTATAAATAGTGGCCATGTATTTGGTATATAAATAATGTGGTGACTCTTCACATACATAACTAACTTACATATCTTTCAATGTTTATAGTAAATAAATTACATCATATATTATGTATTTATATCTTCTTTTTAGATTTATGTGGCTACAGGATGGTATGATGTGACACTTCTGCACACAAATGAATATGTAGGCTTGAAGTTTGCCAACACACCCAACCCATGACACGTTTCAACCCATTAAAGTGAGCGATATATGTAGGCTTGACTTTTATACAAGCAAATATGGTAGAGATACTTCATGAGCAACGTCATAATCTTCCTCGATGGTTTTTTGTTTTCTCCGCTACTATAAGCTTCTAGGAATAGAATTTAAGTTTCTGATCTCACGAAGTCACCAATTGTTTACATATCCAAAAGAAGACAAGTTCTTATCAGTCGATTTAGTAGTTTTAACTATATTGATTACTAATTTGTTTGGTCAATTATATTTGTTACGGCGCTTGTCAAACTAACATAAAACGAGAGTATCTATGCAAATCATTGACTCCGCTGCATCTCGCGGGTGCCCTAAAATAATAGAAATATAATGGACACTACAAACTGCATTTTAGTAATTGATGGGATTGGGTACTGAATACACCATTCTACGTACCCAAACCCGGCACAATGTCATCACGCGGAAGAAAGCCACGCGCAGGACTTGGTCAAAACTCATTAATGATCGGTCAACAGTCAAAGATTGGTCATATGCCGGTCAAGGCGAATATCATGCATGGTCAATAGCCATGCATGAATCACGTAACCATACCAATAAAGGCGGTACTCGGTTCCACTATTCCCTTCAATTTAGCTTTCCATATATCACCTTACTAACACAACTAAGGGTGATGGAGACAACCTAACCACGGTTAGGACTTGGGTAATGGTGGCATACGGACTCTCCTATAAAAGGGGTCACACCCCAATAGAAGAGGACACTTTCTACTGACCCGGAGAGCTATCATAACAGATAGTATCCCCATTCACCCTGTTTTTATTATAAACTGCTACCTTGTGTAGTCGTCTCCACACCCACACTTTCACTCTTATTTGCAGGTATCTCCAAGCCATAGCTGTTAGTGAAGGATCAACCCTGTAGTAACTCATAATCTTATCATCCCTAATCGGTGGTGAGACTATTTGTTTCTTCAGTAATTACATCACTTCCACTACAATCTTATGGTCATTAAGAGATACAACGCAACTTCACTACGCTAAGCACCGCTCTACGATGACATACTTATCTGCCTTCGAGATACATAAAAGGGTCCCACCAAAGGACGTGAGCCAATTTAAGGGTGTTGCAAGGAATAGTACGACCTATTGTTATGTACCCATTTAAAATTTTCAGAAGATATACTTATGAGTTTCAGTTTTTAGTAACATATATTTTATACATCGTTGTTTTCTACTTCATCATAACGAATAACCAACAAACACGATGCACGAGGGGCAAAACAGATGCACCCGCCGCAACGCGCTGGCATTCCTACTATATACATTATAAAGGAGGAGTGATGTACAACATGGTCATTTTCACCTCTCTACAACTTAAGAAGCAACATATACAACATATTTAAGCAAAAAAATTAAGGGTATTATTGGCATAGTTGTGCCAATTAAGACACTTAGGAGGGTAGATTAGTAAATTTAACATAATCCAATACCTCACATCCTAAAATCTTATCCCAATTATGCCCTTATGTCCAACTTTTAAAACACAAAATACAACTTAACTTATGATGCATCTTAAATGTGAGACCTTTCAACCACCCATCTAGATTATTATATATACTTCATTATAATCAATTTCTTGAATGCTAATAGTCTTTTCATAACCCCAAACAAAATCTTAGAGCTAATTTCATGCTTTGAAACATTGTTTTGTCCAAAAAAAATTTAGATGAGAAGAGAAAAAAATCAATGAGAAGTTAAGACGCTTGCAAGATATGGTTCCCGGATGCTACAAGGTATAAAGATATGAGTTAATCTTTATATACATATATGCATTTTTTTCTACTTCTTCATATTTTCTTTGACAATTACAAAAATTTATCTTCATAATATATCATTTTTTGCTCCATTTAAATTTAGTTATTTGCTATAAACAATGGGAATGCGAGTGATGTTGGATGTAATAATCAACTATGTTGGATCGTTGCAGAATCAAATTGAGGTAATTTAATTATGCAGCTAACAATTAAAACAATAAACAAAAAACATTCAAAATTATTGATGAGAAAATATTTTTCAAAATTAATTAGTACAGTTTTTCTCTTCTTTGTGCATTTTTAGTTTCTCTTCATGAAGCTTTCAGAAGCCAGGATGTTCTATGACCTATTGACCTCAACTCTACTGAATTGGATGATATGGCCCCTATGAAGGTGACATGTGACTTTCTTAACTATCCTTGTTAAGAAGTTGTTTATCTTGAATCATATATATTGTTAACGAAATACAACGGACAAAATTATAAATATAACCTTCTAGATTTGCTAATACGTTTCTAATATATTATAAATATTACATCCACTTACTGCATGGGATGAAACCTGATGTTGCAGGGAACAAATGGACATGAAGGACAGATGATGGAGAGGATGGTTGGAGAAGGGTATGGAGACATTCCTCAATTTCAATCAACATGGTCTCCTTGAACGCCATGAAATAGTTAACTCTATAAATCTATATATGCATGCTCAAATATAACTTTATACGTAAACTATATTTGTTCTAAGACTTTTAAGGTATTTGTTTATCCATTTAATGTTCTTGTTAAACGTTGTATGAAGTGTGGTTCACAATATTATTTTGCTTTCGGCAATTGTATATTGTTTAAGTTCTTATTCTAATTAATAAAATAAATTAAACACTAGCATAAAAAGAAAACAAAAACTTAACTATGTGTTAGTTACTTATGTTATTTGTGTTAAGAAATAAGAAATCAAAACGTTATAAATTCACGCTCACGCTAATGAATCAACCCAAATCTTTATCTTCTATACTATATATTATAAAGCATCAGTGAAGGATACCCGCAAAATTTAAGTAAATACAACCTTTATTGCTTATAGTACAATGTTTATTGAAGTCATTTAGAGCGTAAAATTGTCTTTATACCTAAATATTAAATTGTTGAATAAATTAATTTATCTTTACATTCATAACCTCCATGTCTTTATTATGTTTGTATCAATGTTAAAGTCTTATAAATAGTTGTCATGTATTTAGTACATAAATAATGTGGTGACTCTTCACATACATAACTTATATATCTTTCAATGTTTATAGTAAATAAATTACATCATATATTATGTATTTATATCTTCTTTTTAAATTTATGTGGCTGCAGGATGGTATGATGTGACACTTCTGCACACAAATGAATATGTAGGCTTGAAGTTTGCCAACACACCCAACCCATGACACGTTTCAACCCATTAAAGTGAGCGATATATGTAGGCTTGACTTTTATACAAGCAAATATCGTAGAGATACTTCATGAGCAACGTCATCATCTTCCTCAATGGTTTTTTGTTTTCTCCGCTACTATAAGCTTCTAGGAATAGAATTTAAGTTTCTGATCTCACGAAGTCACTACTTGTTTACATATCCAAAAGAAGACAAGTTCTTATCAGTCGATTTGGTAGTTTTAACTATATTGATTATTAATTTGTTTGGTCCAATATATTTGTTACCACACTTGTCAAACTAACATAAAACGAGAGTATCTATGTACATCATTGACTCTGCTGCATCTCGCGGGTGCCCTAAAATAATAGAAATATGTTGCACACTACAAACTGTATTTTAGTAATTACATCACTTCCACTACAATCTTATGGTCATTAAGAGATACAACGCCACTTCACTACGCTAAGTACCGCTCTACGACGGCATACTTATCCGCCTTCGAGATACATAAAAGGGTCCCACTGAAGGACGTGGGCCAATCTAAGGGTATTGTAAGGAATAGTACGACCTATTGTGATGTACCTATTTAAAATATTCAGAAGATATACTTATGAGTTTCAGTTTTTGATAACATATATTTTATACATCATTGTTTTCTACTTTAACATAACGAATAACCAACAAACACAATGCACAAGGGGCAAAACAGATGCACCCGCCGCAACGCGCGGGCATTCCTACTAGTACATTATAAAGGAGGAGTTATGTACCATATTGGAATTTTGACATGGGTACATTTTTTAAAGCAACAAGTACAACATATTTAAGCATAAAACTTAAGGGTATAATAGGGATAATTATGCCAATTAAGACATTTAGAAGGGTAAAATAGACATTTTACCCACATCATCCTTTACAATATCAAAACCAAATTACAACAATACTACCCTTCAATTCCCATCCTACCCCCACAATTGAATGCGCTCTTCATCTCTATTAACTCTTCAATTGTAACCTCCATTCAAGAAAGATTAACCCATTCTTTCTTGAAACTGTAACTCATATGAAACATCATTCTTCAACGGAGGGTCTCATCTTCTTCAAGTTCGTCCGTTATCACCCCCAAATCTTATTGATAAAAATAAGGTATTTTGTTTTCTTATTATTTTGTGTGTTGGTCAATTCGATAAAAATAAGGTTATTTGTGATCAGTGACACGGTTTTGATATGTGAAATTCGGCAAACTGTGAAAAATTTTGGTGTCTAGTGCAACATCGTGATGTTCATGGTTTTCGTTTTTTAATTCATCATTGTAGAGTCATTTATTGGTGGTATATTACCTAATGGTGACGTTAGGGATGGTGGTGTGATGTTCACCCGTCTTGGTGGTCAGTGTTTATAGAGGATGATGAAGGTATCGGTGTTGGTTACAATAGAAGTGACAGCAGCTAAGGTTTTTGGTGGTTTAGGGTGTTATAGGTAGTCGATGATGGTGCTCGCTTCTTACTTGGCGGTCGATGTTTATAGAGGATGATGACGGTATCGGTGTTGGTTACAATAGAAGTGACGACGCTAAGGTTTCTGGTGGTCTAGGGTTAAATAGGTAGCCGATGATGGTGCTCGCCTCATGTAAACGCAATGCAAAGACTTGGTCCATGCCCAATGGAGGTGTCTCTGACTAGGTGCAGGTGATGAGTCTTTATTTTAAATTGTTCAGTTTTGTTACTTTTTTGGGTCATGGCTTACATTGTAGCTTACCTTATGTTTTGCTTACATATTAAATGGACCACTAATATTTAGATCTACCAGACCTTCTTAACCATTAAAAACCCATGCAAGTTTTTAGCTCTGAATCAAATAATCTGTTAAATCAATCATCAGGAACATTATGAAGCTATTATTAGTTTATTATCTAAATCTTTGCTTACATGTTGCAGTTATATAACCTCTTATGAGTAAAGTTAAGTATCTTTTTTCCTACAGAATTAAACCATATGCATTTGAGATTATCTTTGCTGATATTTTTTGTAGTCTTCTATGCCTATTATATTATTTTTCTCATTATTGTCCTTTTTGTTCCTAGCGTACGAGGCGACAAGAGAGGCCTTCGCGCCTTGGCAAGATCATTCCCATCGCCTCACCTTTAGGGAGGAGTGGAGAATAATGTTAAGGGATGTTAATACATGAAGACTACCACAAGCCCATGACCCACATCTGCCACACACTATCATGACATTTTAAAAAAAATGGGAACATTCGAAAGGACAAAAGAGAAGAGATGGTATTCGTTTAACTGTAATTTGCTTTGCTTTGTTTGGCCTTTAATTATGCTATGATCATCATCGCACGTTGTGGGACAAAACGTTTCTTCAACGGTGTGGTTTAATTGAACTTTGAGAGTTTGGTGGCACCAATCATTCATAAAGAAATTGATTCAAGTGAAAGGTTTATGTTTAATTTATTTGAATTATGTTAATATCAGGTGTCTGCCTATCGTTAATTTTAGCCAACCACAACAATGCACTATTGTTATGTAGAAATGTTTGAACTACAACAACAAACTACTACTCTTCGTATAATACATCGCACGTTGCGGCCTGCGCGTATAGAATCAGAATCCCTGTTGCAACCCGTCGCGCGCCGCAACGCGCTGGGCACTTTTTGCTCATAAATTTACTTGAAAACTTGATTTATGGTTTGTTGTGATTGAGCCTACATGAGTTATTTGTTGTGATTTGGTGTTTAAATTTTTTTTCCTAAAAAATGTCTATGAGCGGCCAAGTTTCTTTACTTAACGAGGGGTGTGTTTTCCAAGACTCTAACAACTACCCTACTGGATATATTGCAGGTTTTTGATACGTTCTCTCTTCATTTGAGTCGTGATTCAGAATCTCCCAGACCTCCCCCATTTGTTCAGGTATAACACTTCCTTATATTGCTTGAGTAACGCATAATTAGTATTAACAATGTATTGTCGAACATTGTGTTATATGGGTATTACATTTATATGAATTGGCTGCGCTATTTATATATTTTTTTTATTATTTTACCTAAAACTGAATATTTGATATCATTTGGCTTAATTACTGATAAAGTGATAATTAATAAAAGTGTGTGTTTTGTGGGTTGCCAAATGTACTTCAATATGAATACAAAGCCATTAATCTATCTAAAATACCAGCAAACATATACTTTTTATAGGGATAACATAATCAGTCCTTATGATGAAATCCTATATTTTTTGGATCATCTTGTCTGGTTGCTAATGTTGTAGAAAATTGAATAAGCTTGAGTCGTTTTTTTTTTGTTGAAAACTGAATGAGCCTGGCTAACTGAAAAGGATTCCTCATTTCAAAGACAACCCATTCTGGCACGAACCAAAGTTACCCCTTTTTAAAGTGACCCATTCTGACCCGTTACACTTTCTAACCGATATTAGATTCAGTTATGATGTCTTTTACCGGCCACAACCCTTTCCGGATCAAATGTCATCCTGATAGATCTTGCATACAACTTCCTAAATCATTTTAACTTGTTACAAGCTATCCAAATCCAACCCATTCTGACCCAAAGTTGTTTAAACTCGTTACCAACCCGCCTTCTTTATACCTTTTAGAAATTTTTTAATCAGAATGGAAATCGTGCAAGCAGGTGGCTTATGGTGGACATGGTAGAGGCATGTTTGTTGATAATGGCAGTTTTAGGGGAGCGTTAGATATTAGCATATATTATAACACCACCAGTTTGGTTAATGACATACCCTGCTTTGATTTAGCTATGACGAAGGCCGTGTTCTGAGGCGCCTGGTAACTAAAGTAACTGCTGTCAATATTTGATTTCAGTTCGCATGAACTATAGGCTTTTTTCTTGGTTGTAACAATGTTAGTTAATGTATCACTAGATAAGCATTTGTATTAAAGTTCGTTGCTATTTAAAACATGATTTTCTTTCTAAAAGTGAGAACTATAATTGGTACCAACACAAATGAGTTTGATATATAATTAGCATTTAAGTGATGTTTACCGGAATGAAGTTTGTTTCGTGCAGCAAAATGAGGTTGCATCTGCATATCCCTGAGAATAGGTAACTTAATTTTCTAATTTTATTAGCATTGAAAATAGATTAATCATCAATTTTGTTGATTAGGTTGTTAGGGTTATTTTATTATAAGATTGGGGTTCCATCGTTGGTGTTGTAGCAGGAAGAAACGTGACGGACCAGAGGAATAACATTCACTCTGTTCAAGATTGGTTGGACGGTTCTGGATGTCATGGGAGTTGGTGATCAACTAAGACCTAAATGCCTTTGTCAAAGGGTACATTTCTATGTCCCTTTCTATTTTTTTAAAATACAATACTTTTGTTTTTTATAAGCAACTTTGAATTGATTATTTTTGGCTTACTATGGTTTTTAAAACGTATGGTTTTAATGAGCAGGCTGTCAAAAAAGAACGCGACCTTAAACCCATAATAAACCTCAAAAACCTTATCATCTTCGAACCCTCTAAATCCCTCCCTTTATCCATCATAACCAACCAAAGAACCTCCCTATCTATCCCTAACAGACCCATTGACTTCATTAGAAAATACCCTTCTCTTTTCCATGAATATTTTCCAGCTGGCATTAATATTAATATCCACCCTCATGTTAAACTCACCCCTGAAATATTAACATTAGATGTTGAAGAACAGGTTTTGTTTGGTAGTGATGTTTATAAACAAGATGTTGCTAATAGGTTGTTGAAGTTGTTGATGTTAGGTAGAGTTAATCGTATCCCTCTTTTGGTTATCGATCACTTTAAATGGGATTTAGGTTTGCCTAATGATTATGTCGAATCCGTTGTTCCCCATTTTCCTCATTACTTTCGTGTCGTTTGCGATAGCTTTCAAGAACGAGAGAGGGGCGACCATTAGAAAGATCAGGTGTTTCAAGAACGAGAGAGGGGCGACCATCAGAGACATCGCGTGTTTCAAGAACGCGAGAGGGGCAATATTAGACTGGGCCTGGCGCGCAGCCGTATGCATCATTGTCAAGTGAGTTCCTTTTAATTTTGTTTCCAAGATCTGTCATAGCTAACATTTATCAAATAACATTTTTTATTGACATCATAATATTAGATGGAGTCTTTTAGTGTTTATAACTTGTATTACTTGCATTGTTAATAGATAATTAGATACTAAGCAAGTCCCTGTTCATTGTTTAAGACTTGTACATTGTGTGTGTGTTTCCCGGGTTTTAAACTAGAGCAGTAAGGGAGCCAAGATGAGCTTGACCTAAACACATTAGGCAAAGTTTGAACTCAGTTCGATAGCTCCATGGGGCGTTCATTGTGCATGCTTAAGCTTCTTCGGTGCACTCAGCTGTAAACCATTTTCAACTAATGCAAGTTCAATTCGAGCTCAATATCAGCAACTTCGATATTGTATGCAGTCCAGATTTTGAATACATCACTGCTTACATTGTACATAGGGCTCAAAAAATTTATAAGAATATTGGAGTAACTTCCTTATAAGATCAAGTTTGACTTGAAACGCTTATGGGACAAAACACCAATGTGTTTTTATACTTTTGTTCTTGAGCGTGATGCTTCATACATACTTCATGTCCCCATAATAAATCATCCACAAACTCCATACCCACACCACAAACCCCAAAAACAACTACGATGCAACAAAACAAAAGCACCCGCAGCAACGCGCAGGCATTCCCACTAGTTTAATTTAAATAATGAGATGAAAATAAGCAACCCCATTAGTTATGTTAGGCAATTTAATAGGCAGAAACATGAGAAAACTTAACATGGTTAGTTATTGCTTAGAGAACTAGTTATATAATGGCCAATCATGAGGGGATAAATGTGGCAATTGATAGAAGGATTTTAACTACGAAGAAGGAGGATGGGCTGACATTTTCATTAGGGCTAATTCGTGCATGAGGCTGATCTCAAGGAAACCAAGAGCAAATTCGTGCATGAGGCTAAATTCCACCACCTAGAGTGTGTTAAGCCTTAAGATAACCCTTAATCTTAGTTTTTTATGATGTTTATTGTGTTAAAGGGAAAGATGATCCTGGTGAGTTTTGTTAATTGTTGAAAACTATTGATGACAGAGGTTACCCAAATGTAAGGGAACTTCATATAAGAAAGAATTTGCATGAAAATTTGGTACTAGCTTGACTTATGAGTATGTAGTTAGTTTTCGAAAGGTTAGGTGAAACCCATCATTCTTATGTCTCAATCTCCTATGTGCTAAATGTAGGTAAAACATGATGGATAAATGTTGTTTGGAGTGTCAAATTGAAAACTCATGTGAATTAGTTAATGCTTTGGTATGATTACTTATGAGTTTGAATGAAAAATATGATGCACGCCTAGTGTTTGATTAAATGCCTAACTAAATATGGTTATAACTAGTCATGGTGAAACTTGGCAATGTTGGAGTTTTTGTAGTCAAAGTCAAAATGATGAATTATGTGTTAGGTGGTGAATTATGCCCAAAGGATGATATTATGAATTGATTAATTATGAAAATTAGTTATTAATATATAATGCCCACCAAGTGCTTGAATAAATGACAAGGTGAAATTGATTGTAGTTAGGCATAGTGAAACTTGTGTATTGTTTATACTTATATGTTGAATAACATATGCAAACAACATTATGAAACTTAGGGACACTTTAATAATCGAATGAGTGGTAACCTATTAGCTAAGGAGAACAAGTTTTTAAGTAATCAAGGGTTGAAAGATCCGCGAGGAAAGGGACACGCATAAGGCAAGTTATTCCTATGACTTGAGTTTTATGTGACGGTAGATTAGTCACTTAATTATGTCTTGGAGTATTAGAATTAGAAAAGAAGTGAGCTTGCTGTGTTAATTGTAAGTTGTATGATATACATGACAAATCGATGCATAAATGGACCACGGTGTCATAGAAGCAAAGGTATAGCTAAAATGGTCATTCGACATATGTTAAGGATTGTAAAGACGGACAATGAAAAGGTGATCACCACATGGGTCTTATGAATACCATTGATTTTAATGGGCATAGAAAATGAAGTATAAACACGACCCACGGGGTCGTAGAAACTAAGGTGTTGCCTAAAATGTAAATCCACAATGTTGTGGGTTGTAAAATATAGTAAAAGGGAACAAGATAAAGGAGTTGAAAGGTGGAATTTAGAAGCCACATCCTAACGCGTCGAAATGATTCGTGAGTGATATAATAGGTAGAAATGTAATAAAAACTGAATATGAGATAACAATGAACTAAATCAAGATAATAATACCCGAATATAGTGGGAATAAGTTCTCCAAAGTCTATTGAGAAGGTCTTGAAATTTTGGGAAAAATTGCAGCAAAAAAGCATGAAATTAGGCTAATACTTGAAAGGAACAAAATTTCCTAGCTCTGGAAACTTTCTGTCCAAAATGGGCTCCCACGCCCTATGAGGAGCTCCTCTGGTACGCGGGGGAGGGGGTTCATGTCGAGAAAAATTCAATTTGCTTTTACATTTTAAGCTCAAAACTTGATGTCTAATGATGTATTTATGGGTTTGAAGCAAGTCATAGGTATGGTAGATCCCGGATGCAGGTCAAGCTTGTTAAGATCTTGAATGCTTATCTTGAATACACGCTTCCACATTTTGTAAAAGTTCGCATGACTTTTAATCTAATTTAAATAGCAATCTAGTTATCTGTGGTGTTGTTTTGGAAAATGGTATCATTGGAATTATGAAACCTCTAAGTTAAACTTAAAAACTTTTTGTAACCCGTATTTTCGAATGATTAAGATACGGTTAGTTAAGCCTTTTTAAGTTTCAATCACTAGGAATTATGAGTTAGGTCTTACACATGGCCCTTAAGCTCAAAGTATTAGACATGGAAATCAGTGTTGGTTTTCCGGTGCCTTTCATCATGACTTCTCTTTTTATTGCTTGCGAAGCATTCAAGATCAACTATAACACTCAGAAAGAAAAAATGGTCAATGAGTTAGTTGATTTCTATGTGCGTACAAGAGGAAGAGCGAATGAAGCTGGATAAACATGATGTTACTTACCCCACCACCACCAGTCACAAGAAGCGGAAGGATACTTATCCAAGAAAGGAAGTTTTAAACGTCCAGAAGAGTAATTCAGGTATATCTCACAACTCTAAGAACTCCACTAGGAAGCCTTACTTCAAGTTTTGTAAAAAGGCAGACATAAGTAGAAAGACTACCCACCATTTAAGGAGTTATAGGCTAAGAAAGGTAATAATGTTTACATGATACTTGATTCCTTTAATGTGAATGTTCTAACTAATACATGATGGTTTGATTCTAGTTCTATGGTTTATGTAACTAATTCTACTCAAATAGTGCCTTATAATCCTAAAGGTGGAAGAAACCTGTAACATCCTGAAATATGTTCCATATACTTTATGTGAATGTGTTTTTTATCGTTAATAAAACGAATTAAATGTTATATGGTGGGTTATATTTCTTAAGGAAAATAAACTTATTGGTAGTGTTACTTAAATATAAGAATAAATTAACACAAGATTTGACCAATTTAGATGGGTAAAAATCAGATAAGTGACTAGAGGACAAACTAGAGGGGTTGGATGTGTAAAGTGGCCAAACTTGCAATCTTATTAGGATAATGGGGTAGGAGGTCGACACATACATCAGATGTGGTGATCCTAGGAGCAAAAACCCAACCTCTTTGCTAGTTCTTGGTGAAATCAAGCTAATCTCTAGCAATTGAAGCCTTAGATTCGTGCATGTGGGTGTGATTTGCCTCATCTAAGCCTTATAAACCAATGATACCATCTGAGTTCTCTTTTGGTGGATTTTCTAGATTATGGCATGGATTAATAGAGCTTAGTATGAATCGAAGCAATTGGGTGCAAATTGATGTTGTATTAGTGCTTAGAGTCATTATGTGAATACTATTTTGTGTAGAAATTGAATGAATTTTAGAAAATTGGAAGATGTTCATACGTGTGAAAAGTGGGTTCTGACATTTAGGTAAAACCCATATTCTTTTGTGATCATGATAAGTATGCTTAACATTGAAGGTTTGATTAACTAAAATGTTAGCAATTGTATGAAAGCGATCATCTATGTTGATATGGTTTGTACCTAGGTCTAAATAACAATGGTGATAGTTGTTAAAATGAATGTCCACTAAGTGTTTCTAAAAATGTCTAGTTAATGATAATGTGTGAAATTGCATGCTATAAAAGACTATTTCATTCTTTAAAAACTATTTTACAATATATTACAGATGATACATATTTCATTCTTTCTTATTACATTCAATAAAACACTTCTATAAAAGACTACATGACCACATCTCTGTACAATATGCGTCCTCACTCAATCTTCCACCATTCTCTGCTTAGTTAGGAAGACCCGAACAACCTACAACCACACACATACAATATTAACATTAAGTAAGTAACTGACTTGAACAGTAACTAAGCTACTATACTCAATATGTAACGTAACATATAGTTCATTCAACATGATTTCACAATTCGCTTATCATTCATGTAACATGTTATCATCCTTGAACACATGGTTAGCCAAGTCACAATGTTTATTCATATACTTGCCATATACGTATTTCTTGCCAATGACTTTTTATTCATTCAAATCTTCACCATTTTTATTCACTCACACCCTCAATAGCTTTTATTTTTTCAAACGATGATCTCAAGATATTTAAACCACTCCACAATTCCGATGATGATATTTTTTTTTTAAAACAACAGTAGGATACACTCTTTCAACGATCTCATCTTGCAACTCAAGATCTATCATTCCTCAAAGAGCAAGACAATGAATAGTTTCATTTTATATATATGATTATTTTCTATTTTTTATTTGAATTATGTTTTTTATTTAATTGTCTTAGTTTGTTTAAGTTACGTTGTTATTTGAATTATGTTTTTTTAATTGTATTAGTTTGTTTAATTTAATTGTTAAAAAAAAAAAAAAAACTATGAGGTACTTATGGTAGTTGTGAGTGTTTTGGTGATTGTAGGTTATTTGAGGGTGAAAATTGAAACTGAGATGAAAGTACATGCTTAGATGTGGCTAGAGTAGTATTCTAGCTAGGGTGCCCTACTGCCCTTCCACCCAAGGTACCGTAAATGTGAACAAGATATGTCATATATCCTCTAGTATGGAGTATGGGCACAAACATGGTCGGCATTGGTAGAGTTAATTTGTGGGCCTTACATTTCTCTTGGTAAAGAAAAAAGAACAGGGTGAGGGATAGCGTTATTTAATGTTGAAACCAACTTCCAACTAACAGGTAATTTACTCCAAACCGACCCACCTCCTTTAATTCGATCATTCATTCACACGCATATGGGCATGGACACACACCCCTATAAATCGTAACCTCGAGTAACATATTTTAGCACCAACAACTTTAGAAGCATACACAAAAAAGCTATATAACATTTTCTACCACTTTAACTAGTCTCCAAAATGGCAAAGATGGCAATGATGGTTTTATGTGTAGTTGTGACTTGCATGGTGGTGGCTGCACCCTATGCCGAGGCTATTACCTGTGGTCAAGTAGCCAGCAGCTTAGTGCCATGCATTAACTACCTAACCAGAGGTGGTCCTGTGCCACCCCAATGTTGCAATGGGGTTAGAGGACTCAATAGCGCTGCAAGATCAACCCCTGATCGTCAGGCTGCATGTAACTGCTTAAAGAATGCTGCCAAATCTATCTCCGGCATCAATGCGGGCAATGCCGCTAGCCTGCCGGGCAAGTGTGGTGTCAACATTCCTTACAAGATCAGCCAAAACACTGATTGCTCCAAGTATGTTCAAATAATATATGCTTAAGTCTATTTAAACTTCTTTTAAAATAAAATATAAAAAATAAAATATAAAAAGTTATATGTAGGTAAAATATAATTATGCAATAAATTTATATTTTAACGAAAAAGATTCCACTTTTATTAAACATTATAGCCTTTCAAAAAGCTTGAGTAGGCCTCATCTAATGATAACATATTGTTACATTTTCAAAAGGTACAACACATTTAGTACCCTTCTTTGAGAATATTACCATAAATGCACTATAACTTTTGTATATATATCTTTCATGAATGCAACCACACACACTAAGTTAAGTTTGTATTAATGTGCTCCGGCATTTGGTGATATTTTGCAGGGTGCGTTGATGATAAAATTATCATATATGAGAGAAGGTTGAAGTTTGTACGGATTTATATTTATAATAAACATAAGTAGCATTGTTTTCTTATTAAGAAGACATGTAACTGTGTGTGTGTCTCTTTAATTTGTGATGCCTATATATGGCTTCAAGTAGTGTTCTTATTATATATGCAACGTATGCCAATGTGGCTATAAACCTTCGTTTTTCGTATTAATCTTTTTTTTTTTTAATTCTCAATTACAACTGAAAATGAACTAGACTTGTTATTACTGATCTAATCTTGAATAATGTTGAAAACTAATAATAAGAAGACATGAGTGAATACAATGTGAAGGATCTATGGCAATTGACTTAATCTGACCATAGACATAATATTAATCGATCCCGGCTAAATGAATTAAATTGAACAAATCACCTAGTCATGTGGAGGGAGTGCTAGTCTTAATCCACACCCACACTTTCCGTAACTATATCCCCTCCGCATCACCATCACATCAGTTTGATTGATTAGTACGTGCGAGAAAGAGTCCCGCCCCAACTCACCTCTCCTTCTCGGCATCCTTAACAAATACCCACACCACCATGTCGCATTACCCATTTCGGATCACAACTCACTGATGGTTTTCGTGAGTGAAGGAGTCCATCTGCCGACTTGCCACCCACACTTACCACTTGACGAGTGTGGTTGCCGAAGCCATTCCATGTGGCCTCATGAAATAAAAACTGAAACCATAAATATTGTTGCTATAATGATAGATCGAAGAGATCGAGACTATAAAGGGAAAACTACTAAAACACATTATAAAGGAGAAACAACTACAATTGCTAAATAAAATAAATGTAAAAGGTAGTGATAATGTAGCAATGTTTGTGAATGAATTTGTGTTTTTATGTGAGCATTTTTAGGTGCATTTAGGTTTCGTTATTGGAGATGCTCTAAGACCATTGAGTGTGGAGGGGAGAGGCATCTTTATGATGGGCCTCCACGTAGGCGTTACATAGGAGTGGGGGGAGAGGCATCTTCATGATGGGCCTCCAAGGAGGTGGTGTGCACTATGATGACGGGCCTCCTCATCGGCCATAATTATTAAAAATAATAAAAAATCTATTAAAAATAATAATAAATGGCCCGGCGTAGAAGTCTTCGGCATGCCGGTGATGCCGTTGCCGGCCCTGGGGGGCGGTGTTGCCCGGGGCGGCATAGGCAAGCCGGCCCCTGCCGGCCCTCCACACCCTTCGGTCTAAGAATTATTAGGCAATCCACAATTATTGCCCCAAATCATTTCTGTCAATATTTGAATTCATTGCTCTTCAACTTGTAGATCATATATATATTTTTGTCAAGAAGCTAGTAATTCTCTCCTTCATATTTGTACACTTTGTTGTATTTATATGTACTCAATCATGAATAAAAAACCATTCAAGAGTTATCACAATCTCAAGAATAATGTTGGTGTGTATCATTTTTAATTGTATTAAAATGTAAAGCGTGATTCGTCATCAAATGTGACATGTTAACTAGCTTGTGATCATGTTCGAGTGGTTTGGATTAGACTAATAAGGGCCAAACGTTCTCCATATATTTAACTTTGTTACCAAACAGATAACACACTGGTCCAACCACCACATTACGACAATCATATATAACTTATAAACCAAATGGTATTCAAAAATATTATTGTACGTAATACTTACTTTTGTATGTCATAGTATTTGACTAGCTTTTGTAATAATGACTAATTAACAACTTCATGATACGAAGAGAGTAGAGATGATTAAGATTTGTGGGCAAACAATATCATTAAATTACACATGACTTTATTTCCTTCACGACAAAACAACGAGCCATTCATTAAACATTTTTTTTTGGTTCGTACACTGTTTGTGGACAAACAATATCATTAAATTACACATGACTCTATTGCCTTCACGACAAAACAATGATCCATTCATCAAACATTTTTTTTTTTGGTTCGTATATCTATATTATATTATAAAGCATCTAGGAAGGATGACCGTAAAATTTAAGTAATTACAAGTGTTTATGCTTATGGTACAATAGTACATGAGGTTAGTTTAGGGGCAAAGTTGTCTTTTCTACACTCTTTAAATTACTATAACATTTGTGACAATTTAAGGGTGAGTTTTAAAACTTAGATTAGAAGTTGAAAAGTTGAATTTATATTTCTTTAAATATAACATTTGTGAGTTGTGTGTATAACTGGGAAAATGACTAGCTTCTTTGTTCACCATCTTTAGATATCTCAAGAATCCCAACAGATCAAAGGTAGGTTTTCCAGTATTTGGTTCTAATTTGTATGTTGTTTGATATTTGTTTGTTTTAAATGAAAGAAACACGAAGACCTTATGAAGAACCTATCAATGATCAATGGCAGTGGTGGCTTTCATTTTCAGTTGTGTGTTTACTATTTTATATTTTTGATTTTATGTATTGTCTTTATAGGTTTTGCAATTATCCAATTTGGTTAATATAAATGGTTTGATGTATTTCTTTTTATTTGAACAAAAGAATATTGAACAACCTATGCATAAGCCATCGATGGAGTTGCCAACACCACCAATGATGATCAATAGCGGTGAAGGTTTTCATACTCAGGTGTGTGTTTCATTTTAAGCATTGTTAAATGAAATAATCTTAAATATTAAAACCCACAAAATGGTCTTAATCATTTATAAGAATTATCTCGATTCTTGGTATGTCCTTCGGTTTAGGATATTTCATATTGTACCAAATGGTTTGGTTTACTTTCAATACCTATTGGGAAACTCCAAAGACACCAGTGAAGATGATTCCGTGTCTAAGGTTTGTTCAACTATACTATTATGATCTATGTTGCATAACTTTGTTATTGTGTGTGTCAGACTGAGTTTAAATTCATGTTAATTGAATTATTCATGTTTTGTTGTACTCTTTGTTCATGTAACCATTTTGTTTGATTATTTATCCTCTTATATGCGGCACACACAAATAAATATGTCCTATATTTCAGGGAGAAAAAAATAACATTTATATTAATTTATTCCAAAAATTGCAACATTCTTTTTTCCCTTACATCTTAAATTACTTATTTGTCAGTTAGGATTAAGTGAGGTTAATGATGATTATAAACACTCAATAGTAATGATAATAAACATTCAACAGTTTCTAAATTGATATAACATTAATCGTGAAGTTCTTCTAATAAATTTGTATGTATAAAAAATATGAATGAAAATAAAATACAAGTTTTATACTTGGAGTATTATCTATATCTATACTATCTATATCTATATCTATACTATATTATAAAGCATGAGTGAAGGATTCCAACCAAATTTAAGTAATTACAACATATAATGCATATGGTACAATAACTTAATGAAGGTGGTAAAAGGGTGAAGTTGTCTTTTTACATTAACAATTAAGTTGATTATGAAATAATAAAGTTATTAGTGACTATCCATGTTTCTAACTCCTTTATATATTATTAGTGATTATCCATGTTCCTAACTCCCTTTTCTCATTTATGTATATACCTTCTATTAGAGCCCTATAAATAGTGGTCATTATGTTATTATATACATCTCAATGAACAACTCTCTCATTTCTTATTCTCTTTATAATATTTGGTTTGTTAGTAGGCATTGTCACTTGTTTCTTTCTTCAATTTGTACCTTTACGAGGCCTTATTCTTACTGATATCTTATGGTTGCCTTCTACCATGAAAACAACTAATGAACCATTTTCTTTTGTTTTTGCAGATTCATAAGGGATTTTGTGTACGAGAATATTGCAGATAACCGTTATGTTATATTTGGTCGTTCAAAATTTTGTGAAATATAGGGTACTGATCTTAAGGTAACCTTTTGTTCACCATTAAAACAATATTCTTGCAAACATTATGTGTTTATGCCGCCAACCAATCCATACTTTGTTGTTTTTATAATCTTTTATACAATTAATATCTAGGGTTGTATTTTTATTATGTAGGAAGTTCATAGAAAATAAATCGAATAATATATTGATGCATGGAACTATCATAGTCGCTCATAAAATTGATAAGTAAGATAGAAAAATTGATAGATAAGATAGAGTGAGATGATTTTGTATGTTTGGGTCTGACATGCATGAGAAACATGACCATATTATGACCTTACTCATAGGTTAATGTATAGAAAACTCTTAAGAGTTGTTTAAAAAAAAAGTTTTTGCAATTAAAAACCACAAAAATATCCTTATGATCTGAATACAATATATAACATCTTACGATTATATAGTGATATACATAACTGGGTTATTGGTTGACAAAAGACATTCATTCATTACATATCATATATTGTAGGCAACAACTTGCATATGGATCGATTAATCAATGTCATATATTTTTAATTATTTAAACCGCCGATGCCATTTGACTTTTTATAATAAAATGAGAAATAAACATGACATAAAATGAAGGAAGCTTACCATGTACTTGTAGAGTAAAACAATGAATGAACTATGTTTATGTTTTGTAAGCATAAGAGTTACAATAAAAAATGTAAAAAATAAAATGAATATAAATTCGTAATAATCGAGCCGGTAGTTTAAGTTGAATAATTTTGAACCTAAACAATGTCTATAAATTGAGACATAAACATAGCATGAAATGATGGAAGCTTACTACATATTTGTAGAGTAATACAATGAACGAACTATGTTTATTTTTTTTATAAACATAAGAATTAAAATAAAAAAATGCAAAAAATAGATCAAAAATAAATTCGTAATAATCGAGCCGGTAGTTTAAGTTGAATAATATTAAACTTAAATAATAAAACTATATCATTCAAAACAATAAAGACAATAACTCTTTAGTAGTAACTAATTAAAGATGTAGAAAATATAATAGTTTAAATTTTCTTCTTACTTGTGGAATATACAATGGTTAACATTTTCTCCTCAATTGACGTGGACATACATTACTATAAGAGTTAGACATAGAGAATTCCTAAAATGCTTTTATCTATATCTATATCTATACTATATAATAAAGTATTTAAGAAGGTTACCCACAAAATTTAAAAACAATAATAGGAAATGACAAACTTCTCTTTGTCCAACCTTACACTACTATATGTTAATCAAATTTACACGCATATCGAAGCTTGTTCATCGTGCCAAGCCTTCATGATGAGTCTATGATATCCTTCTTTGTCTCATGTAATAGGCAACAAGACCATATGACACGTGCCATACCATTGTTTGCATTTATCATCACATATTTATTTTTGTTGTTTTTTTCATTTTTATTAAATGTTGTGCTCCCGCCGTAACGTGCGGGCACCCCACTAGTACACTGTTATAGGTTTACATATTCCTGCCTTATATATGATAAGTTAAGAGAGTGTGAATGCTTATTTGTAACTAAGGGTGTTCAATGAATTGAAATTCATATTATTTGAATTTTAAAAATTTGAAGCTAGATTTAAATTTGATTACCGAATTCGAATATGAAATCCAAATCGAAGTAAGAGTTTTTTAAGTCCAATTCGAATACTAAACAACCTAGATGAGGGTTGTTGACAAACTATGACCAAGTTGTCGATTTTAATATGATAAAATTGTAGGGAGAGAAAGAAAGTCTAAAAAAACTCAAAATCTAACAAAGCAACAAAATGGCATGTTAACACATGGGTGTTGTGGTTTTCGCGAGCCATGTGGCTCGACTGCACTATCGCACCTGCTCGCTCACGCAGTCACGCCCCACAACAGACAGCCTTAGATTGAGAACATACTAACGGCCAATGTTTGACATTTTGATCAACAATTTAAACTAGTTTTTTTGACGCCCGCGCGTTGCGGCGGCGACGTAGTTGATATCATAAAGTATAAAGTACAATCGACCATACTCGTTTTAAAACTAATTTTTACGTCGAAACGTATAGCAATTGAAGTTTAGACATCAAAATACTTTAAAAAGGCCAATAGATTAGTATCACTTTATAATGTACTCCAAGGGGAAAGCAACATAAAATGAAAAGTTAATATGCATAGTTACGATAAGGGATAATTACCAAAATAGACAGTTGACCAACTAAATTTACTAAAATTTAGACGCAGAGGGGCTAACCTTTTCTTTAGACGCGAAGAACTTTGTTTAGACGCATCCTTCCATAGCCTCGCGTCTAAGTTTAGACGCAGTGAGCTTAAAAATTAAAGCGTCTGAAGACTTTATACGTGTAATCATCTGATTGGTAGACGCAAAGGAGTGGCCGGTCCCTAATGTTTCGACGCATCACATGTTTATTTTGGTAAATTTGGTTGGTCAACTGTCTATTTTGTAATTATCCCTTAAGATAAACTGGTATGTGTGTTGGTGTTACACTTAATCAAGTCAAGCGTCATGTCGTCCTTCACGGGTAGCTCAGTTGGTGAATGGACCAGGGATCTCTCTTGGAGGTCTCAGGTTCAATTCCCACGAAGGACATAATGAGAATTGATGGATGACTCATGGCTTATGGTCATGAGTTCGAGTCCTGGTCTCGCCAGGTTTTACCAGTTCACTACTGTCGTTCCTTCGGGCGGGTATGTGGGTCGGGTTTTCCCTGGAAGCGGGCTGTCGGGCGGGCTAGGGGCTTCGTGCGTCCGGAATGAGCCGGGCTGTGTCCCTGTCTTTGCCACTGGAGGCCGCGTACGAAGTACCCGACGTTGTTTAGTTGGCCGTTCAAAAAAAAGTCAAGCATCATGTCATACCATCCGTTCATTTCATGTAAATTTTGTTTTGATGTCTTGTAGAGTTGTAGATTATTCTTAAGAAAATAATTCTTTTTAAGAACAAAGTTTATTATACTTTAACTCTTTATTAAGCATTAATCATTTAAATTTTAAATTTTAATTGGTGTGATAAGATCTCCTTTACATCCACTATTTTTATATTTCAATTTTGGAATTAAAAGGCACATAAATGGAAATGAAAAGATAACACTTCATTTGACATCTGCCACTGATGAGTCCAACTGAAACATGGAGAACAACCACATCCACCAACACCGCCTCCACCCCACTTCCGTCACCTTAAATCTCACTGATGTGTGTAAATGTATATATATAAAAATAACACAAGCTTTAATTAAAACGACTCACCTAAAAACTACACACGCACGGCAAGTGTACCGGTCGCAAAGTAGTAAACAGATAAGACCGAGTATCGAACCCAAAGACGCGAATGCAACTCTAGATCACAACCTATACCGAATACTAGCCTAAATAAATATATACTTAAAGTGGGGGTGTTAAACTAATAATTATAAACTTAAAAGAAACTAAATATAAATGAAATAACCTCAACTACTTATAGGAACTAGGGACTTGGAGAAATCGGATAGGAAGAAGGCTGGTTACTTAGGTAAAATCCCTAGACACTAGCAATAAATCCTGAATCTGGTAATTAACTTGAGACCCTATTTTTATCTAATAAACCTCCTGTCAAAGATAGCTCACTAGACTCAAGGCGGGACAAGTGTAGAAATGCTAAGATGGATCTGGATCGCCCTAGCGTACCAAAATCCCACAGAAATCAGATTAAAACCTCTCCTGGATTAAAACCCTCAAACTATGAAGCAGACTTAAACTCTACTGAAGAAAACCTAGGAAAACTCTAAACACGAACAAGTAGCGACTCCCGCCCTAGCGCTTGCCAACTACCGAACAATGCCTAGTTAGTTACCTAGCAATCTCGAGTTAGATTTCTCACCCTCAAGAATGGACTGCACGTCTTAGTTAATTTATTATATTAGTTTGTTATATTTGTGTCGTACTCCAACTCCAAATACTAGCACGCTAACCTAAGTTGACGAACTAGATTGATTTCAAGACCTAGGGGGTATCTCTACATGCCTAGCTTCACAAAACCAATAAACAAACTTCAAATAAAATCAACACCAACACACATATATCAAATCCAACAATAAAATTAAAGTCATGTAATCCTACACATCAAAATTAAAAACCAAAAATCATTAAATACTACAAATTACGTGTCTAGTTCATAGACCTAAGCAACCATGGAAGTCTAGCTCATAATTATAATTAGAAACATAAATTCAAAGTTTATAAAAAACAATTTCATCATGTCTATAAAAATATAGAGCGAAAACTAAACCTAACCCAAGGCTCGTTGGCTTTTGATCTTTAACGTGCCCGTGGCCTTTTCTCCTTCCGTGCTCTTTCGCTCGTCACCGCTTGAATAATGGTTTGACTTTTTCGTGCTTCTCCTCTGTGCGAATTAGATTTTCTTTAGAATTGGAAATCTTTCGTGCGCCGCTTTTTCTATCTTTTGTTTTGTGCGATGTCGTGATATGTCCAATCCAAAATAATATCTCAAGTTCGTCGTTCCTCTTGATAAAAAAAAAAAGAAAAACCCTTTTGACAAAATAGAAAAACCCTTTTTACTTTGGGCCGTGAATTCTAAATTCAGGTTTTATTTTTTTCATTTAAATATTATTATTATTATTATTATTATTATTATTATTATTATCATTATTATTATTATTATTATTATTATTACTCGGTGCTCTACACTCGGGTGTTCTTGGCTTGACCAAAGTTCATCGTTTACGCTCCAACGTTCACACGAACACCTACCAAAATATAAAATAAATAAATAAGTACTAAAAATTAATAAAAATCTATACAATGACAAAAATAGGCCAACAAACGAATACACGCTTAAAACTACTAAAAACTATATACAAAAGACTCAATTATAACAAAAAATACATAAGAGAATAGATGTGTTTTACGACACATCAAACATCCCCACACTTGACTCTTTTTCGTCCCTGAAAAAGAATTATGCTATGGAATCACAGTTAGGTTTACATCCAGTTTCAAAACATAGGTTACTTAATTAATAATCTACTAACGTATTGATTGCGATTGCAGGTATATTGATCCTCTTAAACCCACACCGGTTTCCAAGCCCCTTTTTATTTATGTTAAGTTCATGTTGATTAGTCTATCTAGGGTCTCACTCGAAGGAAGCTACAGTTCCTCCTAATCCCGCCTCAAGCTTATGAAGCTAAAGGAACGAACAATTGACCATTTCCCAACCGTCTTATGTAGAAAACCAAGAGAATTTAAAATCACTTTTTTTTTTTCATACTTAACTCAGAGGGTGTGACCAATCCAAGTCGCTATCCCAGTGGCCAGGCACCTTAAGCTTCAGCATTTTTTTTTTTTCATCTCAGCATACTTAACTCAGAGGGTGTGACCAATCCAAGTCGCTATCCCAGTGGCCAGGCACCTTAAGCTTCAACATTTTTGCTTTGATCTCTAATTTTTTTTAAGTGATTAGAAATTCTAACGGTTTTCTACTTATAACGGTGCTTCTTATACTATTTTTGGCGGTTTCGGTCTCCCCGTTTCTCATAGATGAGAACCCACAAAATAGCCTAACATAATTAATTTATTACTTTTCAAAGGAAACCTTTCTACCGGCCGAGCCTACCCACATATCCCAAATCAGACACGTTTTCAATCAATTTTAATCTCTTATTAGACATACTATTTGAAAACCGGACACCTAACTTTACCTATCATTTTCCATATTTTATATAATGCAAACTTCAAAATCAGGGACTTTTTTTTTCAGTTTTTTTTTTCTAATTTTTTTTTCACTCAAAACGACGCTATATACAGACTAAACGACAGTTTCCCATCCCCACACTTAAACTCTACATTGCCCTCAATGTAGGAATAGAAAACGACTCAAAATAAAAAAAAATTCCGAATACAAAAAAAAAAAAAATAAATAAATAAAAATAAAAAATGAGGGCAAATTGGAAATGACTTAGCTGGTTAATTAACGCGTAAGCTCCAAATACTCTAGTCAAATCCAGCTCGATCGTATAGCATTTTGGTCGCGATCGGCTCTGACACAATAGTAAACTCTGGGCTTGCTTTGATAAATGATAACAGCTCCGGAATCACCCGAATGGAGATTGAGTACGGGCGGTGCAATCCAAACCTGCGCAAAACAAAACAAACAAAACCCGAGCATAATACCGAACCACACAAAAATAAAAAGACTCAAACTACTAACTTAGACTCAAAATATAACAACAAACAAGAAGACGTACCTGCTTGGTAAAATAGCGGTGAATGGTGGTAGAACGAAATGGGTAGAGAAGAAAAAAAAAATCTGGTTCTCGCTCAATGTGAAGGACACTGGTGATCACAACACGCGTTGCAAGAGAAAAAAAAATATAACTTTCCGGGGTAATAGCTGGTCGCATGAGGCGAACAGGTCAGCCCAGACTTCTCACATTACGTGAAAAGTCTTTTTTCAGAGAAAGTTAATTAATTTTTTTTTTTTAAGAAGAATTCTCTTATTACCCAAACCTTTTACCAAAACTCCCACTCATAAAATATATATAAAAATAATACATGGGATCCGCTCATTGTGAAATTTCCTCTACCTAAGCAAACACGCAAACTTGCAAACAGACTCAAAGACACAAAAAATAAAAAATAAAAACCTATGAACCACTACCGATTGACTGACCACAAATAAAAAACAATGAAAAGCTAGAAAAATAAATAAATAAATAGGTGTACATATAAATTTACAAACTCTACAAAGGCTCCCCACACTTAAACTTTATCAGGTGGCTTCTCTTTTATCTGGACCCGATCCAACCCATTTAATTCCACCCGGTCCATATTATTTAGAAAAATTAAATTAGTGGAATTGAAAAATATTTTATCGAATTTAAATTGGTCGGGCCACCAATATTTAAATTTACTTGGACCAAACCTGATTCTTGGCATGTAATGAGGGGACTTGTTGTCTCTGCAACTCCTGACCCTCACCCTGTGTCGGTCCAGGTGCCTCTTCGCCTTCTCCCGTGGTGGTGGCCATGGTGGTGGCACTAGTAGCAATGTAATATCCAATGCCTGCACGGGCCGGCTGTGGTGTTCTTCTTCTTTCACCACTGCTTCTTTCTCATCTTCCTTGTTTGGTGACACTTGGTGAAAATCTTTGTCCACTTCTGGAGCTGACAAATTAAATAACTCGTCACCAAACTCTACTCCTCCATCAGCTGCTTCTTCAAGCAGGTCAGTGGTGTCTTCCTCTTCCACCACTTCTTCCTCAAACAGCCAGCCTGTGGATTCTGAAAAGTCCATATCTTCCTCAGTCTCCCCTATCTTCTCCACCATGGCTTTCCTATGCGCGTCCCAAGCTATCCTTTCAATCTCCTCATCCTCACTCCAGACATCTGCCTCCCAAGGGTATGCTACTGAACTAGAGATCTGGCGAGGCTGCTCATCCTGTTGAACCGGAGGTGGGACTAAGGCGTCCATTATGGTCTCTGGCTCTAACCCTGAATCCTGCAAAATACCATCCTCACAAGACAAGTGTAAAGAATCATATGGGTCAGTTAAATCATGCACAGAATCAGATGAGTAAGGACAAACAGTTTCAGCAACGGGACTAACACAATCAGGTAATCTAAGTGTTACCATCCCGTCTGGGTCATCATATGTGAAATAAACCTGCTGAACTGGAGGTGGGACTTCAACGTCCATTATGGTCTTCAGTTCATCCACCTGAGCCTCTAGCCTTTTAAGTGCCGCATCTTGTTCCCTCAAAGAGTCGGTGCGCTTGGATAGCAAAGAATCGATATCCTCGAGCATGAGCTGTTGTTTAGCAAGTAAGGCGGCAAAATCGGGTCTAGTGTGAGACGAGACATCCCGATTTTCGGGATGTTGATAAAAATGTTGGCTAGGTGGATACTCTGACGAGCTCCCACCATGCCTTTCCTCATACATCTTAGCTTGTAGACGATCAGGCCGACTTTTTATTCTATCTAGTGACTCAGATGTTGCAGGGTTAAACCACTGGTTAGCCTGTGGGTATGAAGGCTGGTATGACTGATATGGCTGCGGCTGCAAATACTCGTTAGCATAATAATCCGTGGAATACCCCGATGAAAATGAATGAGGGCATCTTATGGTAAAGTGGGGTCCTCCGCAGATCTCGCACATGATAAAAAAATTATATATTACGAATAAAAAATAAAAATAATAATAAGAAAAAAAAATAAAAACAATAATTATGGATCTGGATCGCCCTAGCGTAACAAAATCCCACAGAAATCAGATTAAAACCTCTCCTGGATTAAAACCCTCAAACTATGAAGCAGACTTAAGCTCTACTGAAGAAAACCTAGGAAAACTCTAAACACGAACAAGTAGCGACTCCCGCCCTAGCGCTTGCCAACTACCGAACAATGCCTAGTTAGTTACCTAGCAATCTCGAGTTAGATTTCTCACCCTCAAGAATGGACTGCACGTCTTAGTTAATTTATTATATTAGTTTGTTATATTTGTGTCGTACTCCAACTCCAAATACTAGCACGCTAACCTAAGTTGACGAACTAGATTGATTTCAAGACCTAGGGGGTATCTCTACATGCCTAGCTCCACAAAACCAATAAACAAACTTCAAATAAAATCAACACCAACACACATATATCAAATCCAACAATAAAATTAAAGTCATGTAATCCTACACATCAAAATTAAAAACCAAAAATCATTAAATACTGCAAATTACATGTCTAGTTCATAGACCTAAGCAACCATGGAAGTCTAGCTCATAATTATAATTAGAAACATAAATTCAAAGTTTATAAAAAACAATTTCATCATGTCTATAAAAATATAGAGCGAAAACTAAACCTAACCCAAGGCTCGTTGGCTTTTGATCTTTAACGTGCCCGTGGCCTTTTCTCCTTCCGTGCTCTTTCGCTCGTCACCGCTTGAATAATGGTTTGACTTTTTCGTGCTTCTCCTCTGTGCGAATTAGATTTTCTTTAGAATTGGAAATCTTTCGTGCGCCGCTTTTTCTATCTTTTGTTTTGTACGATGTCGTGATATGTCCAATCCAAAATAATATCTCAAGTTCGCCGTTCCTCTTGATAAAAAAAAAAAGAAAAACCCTTTTGACAAAATAGAAAAACCCTTTTTACTTTGGGCGTGAATTCTAAATTCACGTTTTATTTTTTTCATTTAAATATTATTATTATTATTATTATTATTATTATTATTATTATTATTATTACTCGGTGCTCTACACTCGGGTGTTCTTGGCTTGACCAAAGTTCATCGTTTACGCTCCAACGTTCACACGAACACCTACCAAAATATAAAATAAATAAATAAGTACTAAAAATTAATAAAAATCTATACAATGACAAAAATAGGCCAACAAACGAATACACGCTTAAAACTACTAAAAACTATATACAAAAGACTCAATTATAACAAAAAATACATAAGAGAATAGATGTGTTTTACGACACATCACCGCCACCGTGCCACTGCTACCAACAGTCCAACACCCTTATGGCCAACCTCCATCTCCGAGTTTCAATCTAGCTCTCTCTCATCAGTTTCTCTCTCTATCTCCTTCTCTTTGAAATGAAAGGGAAAAAAAAAAAAGAAGGGTGTGTGTATTGTGTGTGTGAGAAAAGTATGTGTGTCAGTATGAGGAACTGGCAGTTGCCTGTAAGAGTAGACACTAATGAATTAGCTGAGGGTAAATTTGTAAATTTGTGTTATGATAAGGGCAGTATAGTAAATCTGGTCAGTAGCACCGACCATGCATTTTAAGTAATACTAGATTGTTGCGACATGCCGTGCGTTGCGGCGGCGACTTGTTATACTTGGCAACACATGTGATACGTTGACCATGTGAAAGCACGTGTTTCGACATATCTGATCTAAAACATTTTGGTTAAAAATTGATACAGAATCAAACCCGTGTTGATCTGTTTAGTAAGGGGCCCATCTAACATTACACCATCTTTACCTTTGCATCATGACTTAGCATGCCAAAAGGTACAATAACTCAAATTTATACCGTCGAATGAAAACGTATTATATTTGACCCGAGTCGTTTCTGAACACAGTTTACATCAAAACGTAGACTAACCAAAAATGTATTATATTTGACCAGACTCGTTTCCAAATAAAACTATGTCATAACGTGAATTTATATTGTTTACATTTAAACGTGAATTTATCCCACATGTGTCACACGATAACGTAATCTACAAAGTATTACAATCAATTAATTAAGTTATCAGCTAATCATTTATACCTTTCCCAACCCTGTATTTCCGTGGTTGACCGTATCTAACCCGTTTCGTCTCTATTGACCGCGTTTGACCGTCCAGTTGACAAGCTATATTTTCGTTGACCTTGTTGGTCCGTATTTGACTTGATGTTTGAAGCGTATTAAACTCAACATTTCTTACCCAAAACCGTCATCAACAACAATGTTTAAGAATCGAGTTGGACTATGGACAGGACGTCTTACCCGATTTAGAAACCAGAAGACATTATAAATATTTGAAAGTAATATAGAAAATATAAAACATTTCCTTATTATACTTATATTTGAATATTTAACAAAAAATAATCAAACTTTAACACCAGCTATTTAAAAAAGCGTAACTCGATAACCAAAATTAATATTATTCCTAATTCAAAAAACTATTGCAATTTCATAGTAGATACAGATGATAGCTTGAACTTTGAAAAAGCAAACTTGTGCTCTTGCAGGCATCTCTCTCTACTATTATTTTACCCTCTTTTTAGGCTTTCTCAAACCATTCTTTTGTCTTGTGTATGAACGAATTTCCCTTTTTCTACCCCATAAACACCTTCGTTGCCCCATCCACAACCACCAGCTATCGCCACCACATCCAACCACAAAGCAGCCACTTCCACCTCCACTACATCATCAATTCATCATCACCTAGCCACCATACGACAATGATATCAAATCTACGATACCAATACTTAAGTTGGTCCACCACTACATCACAACACAATGGTACAACAGTGGCCGCTAATTTCAGCAAATCAAAACCGCAGTCACTGTTGACGAAGTGGTGCCGGTAACTTATTAGGTGACCGGATCTGACGAATCTATTTGAGATTTGGTACATGCAGCTGGAAGACACCTTAGCCAGCAACCGACCCGGTAGGTTTTGATGGCGTCATCTCCGCCGCATGAAACTGTGCGTGTGAAAGAGAGATAAGTGTTCTGAAACTGTTCCTTGTTTTCTTGTCTAAACACCACCTCCGACCACTACATTGCCGATGGTCATCACGCCTAACCACCACCGCCGACAAAGTGTCACCGTCACCGTGTGCCTCCCTCTTCTGGTTGTACCCGAATAAGAATGACGTATTTGTAATTTGAAAAGGGTAGTTTTGTAATTTTTTTAGGACGAAGGGTAACCTTGTAATTTCAGTCGGTGCCATCGACCATGCTATTTAAGTTTATATACAACTAGATGATTGTCGTAGGCCGCGCGTTGCGGCGGCGACGTTTAAGTTGTTTATAGGTGGCGGCATGTCATGTGATGCATTAATCGTATGAAAATGTACAATAACTCAAGTTTACACAATCGAATGAAAACATTTTATATTAAGCCGACTCATTTGTATCCGAACACAGTTTACGTAAAAAACGCAGGTAACTCGAATTTTTACTGTCGAACTAAAATGTTTTATATTTGATCCAACCCGTTTCCGAACAAAATTTACGTCAGAATTGTAGACCAACCAATATCATAAGTAAAAATAAAAATGGAAAAGTTTTATATTTGACCTGGGTCGTTTCAGAAAAATAACTTTATGTCGAAACGTTAATTTATATTATTTACGTTGAAGCATAAATTTATACCATCATGTACATCAAAATGTAGACCAGTAAAAAAACATACATAAAAATAAATTTACGTCGAAAAGTGATTTATACCAACACATACACAATAATAACCGTGTCAGAATATGTTTGTTCCTTTAACGTAAATAATGAATATACAGTGGGTAAATTTGAAAAGTTAGAACTCAACGGGGGTTAAAATGACATTTTATAAAGTTTTTAGAAAGTGTAGGGGCATAAATATCAATTTCTAAAGTTAAAGGGTTGTTTGTGTGTTTTATCATAAACTTATGTAACTCGAATTTTTACTGTTGAATCAAAACATATTATTTTTTACCTGACTCGTTTTCAAGGAAATTTAACTCATTTTATACCGAGACATCCATAAAAATAAAAACGTAAGAAAGTAGTTTTACGATAAGCTTGAAACTTCACAAACTTGGGGGGATCAAAGTCACGTTTGCAAAGCTAGAGGATTACTTTTGACATTATAGTGAAGTTTGTGGATAGAATGGGTTATATGTCAAAATATTGAGAGTTAAAAAAAGTTAAAAAGTAAAAAGGAAATTTTTGTCAACTTAAAAGGTAAGGGTCATTTATGTCAATGTTGAAAATTAGTTTTATTAAGTTGAAAACTTAAAGAGTGAAATTTGTTATTTGATAAAAGTTGAGGGGATTACTTAAAAAGCATAGTCCACCGACCTTGTTTTTTAAGTGTGTGTGTATATATATAATATAATTTCCGAACAAAATTTACGTTAGAATCATATATCAACCGGTATCATACGTTAAAATAAGAATAAAAACATTTTATATTTAACCAAACTCGTTTTAAAAGGAAAAAATGAATTTATATCGTTTATAGAAAAGTTTGGTGATATAATGGGTTACATGTCAAAAGTTTGAGGGTTAAAAAGAAGTTAGAAAGTAAGCGTGTCTTTTTTGTCAAGTTAAAAAGTAAAGGGGTTAATTCTGTCAAGCCAAAAAGTTAATTTTTGTTGAATATAAACTTGATGGATGAAGTTTGCCACTTTAATAAAGTTGAAGGGTTGGACTTGAGCATGGTCACCGACCATGCTCTTTAAGGTATATATATAATATATATAATTTGGCACAATTCTCTAAAGCCTTAAATAAGGCAAGAGCCGTGCATAGAAATTAAGGCGTCCACATTATATGTAAATCCTGTACTAGAAAAACTCGAAGTCATGGACATATATATATATCTACGTACGGTACCTTATTAAATGCCTTTGCTCACATACGTATTATGTATTTTGGGTTTTTAATTGATACTAAACTACTTGATTATATGAGTTTAAACCTGGAAACTTTTTCATCGATCACAGTTAGCGACACTTAATTTTTGCTTAGTTAAAACATAAGTACAAACATGACACTACTTTATTTAGTTTATGTGGGCCTTTATGTTTTTGTAACCATGTAAACAATAGAACACGTGTAAAGAGCATTGTGGGTGAAAAGAACCAACCATTAAGAACAAACATGTTAACAAATGTACAATAAATTTGTATAAGGGTGCCCGGAGTGGGGGCGGGAGGGGGGTTGTGGAATTCCGCCGCCGCTATGGCGTGGGAGGGGCAGGAGGGGGGCGGGCGTGGGGGACTCACTGGCGTGGGGCTTGGGGTGGGGGTGAGGTGTCATCTCTTGATTGGGTAGGGTATAATTATTAGTTTATATATAAAAAAAAATCATATACTTTTATTTTTTTTGGCCGGTTAGTTTAATAAAAAAAAATTAAATAAATAAAAAAACATTACATAATTAAATTACTTAAACAACCATTACATAATCCTAATTCCTAAATTACTTATTTAAACACTAGATAATTCCTAAATTACTTATTTAATCTTAATTTTCTCCACTAGTAGTTGTCCCAGTCATCGATTGTGTAGTACGCGGGGGACACGGAATGAGAACTATCGCGACCATCGGATCTCGCATCCTCGAGAATATAGCAGAACTCACGAGGAGGGGAAGGTTGGCTCCAGAGTAGTTCCTCCTCCTTAGCTTCCCTGAGGGCTTCCAAGTCCTCCTCAGTTGGCTCCCCTCGTTGACGGGGGGGGGGGGGGGGGGGGGGGGTGGGGGTAGTCTGGTGGTGGGGGGTGGGGATAGCAGCAGCAGTCCGAGGGGTGGGGCCGACAACATTAGTCGGTCCATTTCTCTAACAGCCATGGCATAATCCATGGCCCAGACCAATTCCTCATCTGTGAAGTCATCATCGGCTTCAGGAGGAGGAAATGTTGGTTGTGCAGCAGCAGCAGCAGGAGTGAAGGTTGGTGGTGCCGCAGCAGGAGGAGGAGAAGTAGAGGAGGTGAATGGTAGTCTCCGGGGGGCAGCCCCGTCCCTGGACCCGGCGAGAGTACTGCCGGACATTAGACGGTGCGGCAGCTCCTGGTGCAAAACCGTCACCCATATTATTCATTGCTTTGAGGAGGAGGAATAGATGTGACTGAGAATTGGATTAGGTGTTGTATTTATAGGGTTAGAAATATGACCGTTTGGAGGGGGGGGGAAACTTTGAAATTCAAACTTTGAAATTTAAACGTTTGGGGAAAAATTGAAATTCATACTGTTTGGAACAGTAACCGTTTGAATTTCAAATTTTGAATAAATTTTTTTTATATTATTTTTTTTCTTTATTTAATATATTTTCGGTTTAAATTATTATTATTATTATTATTATTATTATTATTATTATGTTTATTAATATATTAAAGTTTTTTATAAAAAAATGAAAATAGAAATGCCACATGTCACTTCCCCCCCTTCCACTCCCCACAATCCCCCCCCCCCCACAAGGGTCCCACAAGTGCTACATGGTGCTGAATCCCCCTCTTCCCCCCCCCCCCCACCTCTCCGAGTAGTTTAAAGAAGCACATTAGAGCATTCACATCCCCTCTATCAAATCTCATCCATTAAATTACACTAAAAATCACTACTCCACCCCTAAATCTTCTCTCTCTTAATTAAAATAATAATATTTTTTCATACTTTTATCATTTCATTTTCCCTCTTCTCACTCACAACTACTAACAAAAATATTAAAATATATATAGAGGTAAGCAGTAGATTTTCATATTTAGAGTGGAACAGTGCTTTCACCAAATATTTTATTTCTCCTCCACTCACAACCACTTACACTCACCCCATATAATTTGGTGGACACACTCACATACATTTGGTGGATGGGATGTGAGTGCTCTTACTCTATATATTAAGGAGTAACAGTCAGTGCAACAGACACTTCTCCGGTTTTCAACTTTTGTCCACAAAACTTTTTCCTTTCTGATTCGGCCACAGCTACATGTTATCTACTTATTCGATTGGGCCACAACTACATTAATAATATAGCACTAAAAATGAAAAATAAAATCATTTCGGACAACTTGTTTAGAACATGTATTATACCATCAGTGCTGGCCTGAAAATTCAGGTATCCAAGTCAAGCTGTAAAAATTGTGTTCCTTAGCCTTAGTTTTAAACCTTAACGAAATAATAAGCTACGATTAAAATAATATCAAATTGATGGATCAAATTTTATTTCTCACTTACGTTGTAGTCTAACAAATCCTCTTGTGGGAGGTTGGGAGTTCAAATCCCACAAAAGGTGAAAATATAAATGGGTGAAAGTTTGGTAATTATTTTTTTTTTGTTTCATAACAAAAAGGAGTAACAGTCGGCGCAATAGACACTTCTTCGGTTTTCAACTTTTGTCCACAAAACTTTTTCCTTTCCAATTTGGCCATAGCTACATGTTATCTACTTATTCGATTCGGCCACAGCTACATTAATAATATAGCACTAAAAATGAAAAACAAAATCATTTCGGACAACTTGTTTAGAACATGTGTTATACCATCAGTGCTGGCCCTGAAAATTCAGGTGTCAAAGTCAAGCTGTAAAAATTGTGCTCCTTAGCCTTAGTTTTAAACCTTAACGAAATAATAAGCTACGATTAAAATAATATCAATTTGATGGATCAAATTTTATTTCCCACTTACGTTGTAGTCTAACAAATCCTCTTGTGGGAGGTTGGGAGTTCGAACCCCACAAAAGGTGAAAATATAAATGGATGAAAGTTTGGTAATTAATTTTTTTTTTTTGCTTCATAACAAAAATAAAAGTTAAAAAGGAAGTCAAAATCAATCGGTAAAAAGCAAAAACAACTAAATGTGAGACCTCTTCATTTCTTCTTCTTCATCCTCTGTAGTCCTACACTCATTAATAAACCTGTAATTTATTTTTTCAAACCATTTCATTTTTTTCTTTAATTTTTAACATCTCTCAACATGTATTTATTTTCTGTTTTATATAAATTACCATTCACTGTGATTAACACCTGATTAGCAATTTTGAGGCTCAAACATAAAAAATCCATCGAATTAAGGACATCACTGTTAAGAAAACATGGATTGTCGGAAGGTCAATGTGCCCCCAAGAAATTGGGCCCGGGCCAGAAATTCTCTCCGCACCCCTCAAGGGCCGGACTTGTATACCATTAGGGTGCCTAAGTGGCATGATGTGGCTGAACGAGAACACCCAGGGGAGATTCTTTTAAGAGGTGTGGAGGGGCGGCTGACCCCCCCCCCCCCCCCCGAATTTTCGCTAAGAGATGCCGATTATATAGTATCCGTATAGAACTTTTTTGGTATATGAGGTTTCGACCCCCGAAACTGGTTTTCGACCCCCGAAACTAGTGACTTCCGACCCTCCGAAGTTTCGGGTCAAGATTCGTCACTGAGAACACCGCATAACACCATGCGGTACACAGCTTCCTAGACCCGTCGAACGTACGGAACCACACGAGAAGAATGGAAAAGAATGAACAAGGGCTTCCAACCCACTAGAGATGAAAGCGTAATGTGGCAACGACGAGAACACCACGTTGCACCTTTAGGACAGGTTGATTACTTTAGTCCACAACTCAGTTTACATGTATTCTATTGTGTACAGGGTTAGAAAAGGGCCTAAATAAATTAAACAAAATACTATCATATCTTATACGAATTAGTTGATCATTGTGCTCATGTTATAACTAAGACAAAATTAACTGTGTGGCTAAGTGTGACCAATGATTAAAGTTTTCACGTATCAACTAACACCCATATCACAAGCTACCTAACTAACAATTTTCACAGAATTTATTAGGGCGTTATTTGAGTTACAATGGGGTCAAATTGAGATAACTAATAGTTCTATATGACGCGTAAAAATTTATGTTTTCATTCCTGAAAGAATGAATTCTAATTAAGAAATGGTCAAAAAGTAAATATGGCCTTGAGCATTTGACACTTAAGGTGGACACATTAACTTCTATGCACGGCTCTTGCCTTATTTTGTTTGTGAAGTAACAAGTATTTGAGGGGGTGAATCTTCTGGGTAGAACAGATAAGTATCATTTCCAACCTTCCTAAATGAACAGGGTGCTTTCCCTGCAAAACAGAACACCGTTAGGACTTACCACAAAATTGGGGGTTTTTCTGTAACCACCCTCTAGATTGAGAATAAGTATGGCTTTTAAGCAATGGGTATTATAAAAGTGTATTGAAAAAGTGAATGCCCTTTACGTTTTACCTGGGACCTCCTTTTATAGTTGAGGTTTCTTGCTTACAGATATCTTCATGAAGTCGTATCCTAGTCATCATTCCATCCGAATAGAAGGAGATAACTGTTATCAGTTTATTATCGTCCGCAAAGATCCCACTGGTTGTTATTCTTGATCGATTGACTTGTTAACCGCCTTTCCTCGTTTAAACTGGTTGGACCGAGTTTATTGGGCTTGTACTAAGTGGGCTAAGTGTGGTATGCTTGTCTTGGTGTGGGCCAGTTTAGTTTGACTGGGCCCCACCACGTCAGTTTGCGAATTGCACCAAATTGAATTGTTGATCAAAATGTCAAACATTGTGCACATTAACATAGGAGTGTGAATTTCTGACAGGACACGAACTTAACAAAAAAATATGTCGTTTAGGTTCAGCTAAAACGGGTTAGGGTCATTTTAGGTTGAACTAGTGAACCCACTTAACTAAACGGGTAGGTTTGGGTTAACCCAAACAGGTTGACTGGTTAACCCGTTTAACTTATTTATATTATATTTAATTTTTTTGGTATTTTATGTCATAATTATAACTTAAAAAGAAATTGACATAAGATTTATCAATAAAAAAATACTTTTTATATTCATTTGTATCTTTGTTGTAAAATTTTAATTTTAAAATAACATTATATGCGAAAAAATAACAAAACAAAGAAAATTCGGGTCAAACTGGTCGTGCTCGGGTAAACCCGTGAATTTTCAGGCTGTGTTCGGGTTCATATGTTTGACACAATTTTCAGGTCCAGATCGTGTTGAGGTTCATGTAAACTTTTCGGGTTCGAATCAGGTTAAACCCGTCAACTCGTGAAAATGACCCGTTGAGGAGAGTTAGTTTGTTGGCAATCTTATTAAAAACTAGACTCCATTATTATGATAGGATCTAATGGAACAACCTTAAGCTTACACATGGTGAAGATCAATAATGTTAAAACCAACTTCCAACTACCAAGTTCCAAACCGGGCCCCCTCATTTAATTCATTCATACACAAACACCCCTATAAATTGCAACCTTGGACAACATTTTCTAGCACCAACAACCTTACAAACACACACAACAAAGCTATATAGTTTCCTACATCTTCAACTAGTGTAGTTTAAAAAATGGCTAAGATGGCAATGATGGTTTTATGTGCAGTGGTGACTTGCATGGTGGTGGTTGCACCCTATGCTGAGGCTCTTACCTGTGGTCAGGTATCCAGCAGATTAGCACCATGCATTGGCTACCTAACCAAAGGTGGTCCTGTGCCACCGGCATGCTGCAGTGGGGTAAAATCACTCAATAGTGCTGCAAAAACAACCCCTGATCGCCAGGCTGCATGTGGCTGCTTAAAAAGTGCTTCCAGTTCCATCTCAGGCATCAACGCAGGCTACGCTTCTAGCCTTCCGGGCAAATGTGGTGTCAGCATCCCTTACAAGATCAGCCCAAGCACTGATTGCTCCAAGTATGTTCATATGTGCTTCTGTCCTGATTAGATCATATATGACATGAACATACGTACACTTTTGTGCACCATATCTTACATATTGTGATATTTATTTTTCCTTTTTTTTTTGTGCAGGGTGCAGTGAGGATATATGGGATGTCCAGGAAGTTAAAAAAGGCAAATAAATTATAATAAAAATAAAGAACACTGTTTTGTTCGAAGATATAACATATATGGTTGTGTATGTATGTATCTTTGCTTTGTTATGCCTTTGGCTTCAAATAGTATTCTTGTTATAAACCTTCCTTTTTGCTTAATCCTATTTTATAACTGGATCAACACATGCACATGTAAAGTCCCAAGTCCATGTGTTATTAACAATCTTTTTTTTAACGGCCAACAAATCAATCCCGAGCACTCTCACCCACTGGACAAAGGAGTACTCCGAGATTAACCCGGATCCACCATTAATTTCACACCAGTTCTCAGGGAAAACCCGCCGTCCGAAGGCCCACTGCGGTAAAACCCGGCCCACCAACAATATTTTTGTTGCCGGTAGGACTCGAACCCCCTCCCATATGGAAAGCAAGGAGGGTGTCACTCCACCGTAAGGGATTAGCTATTATTAACGATCCAATCACCAATAACGTTGAAAAGTAGCAATAAGAACACATGAGCCAATATATGAATTGGTTTTAAGGCAATTGACAAAACGTCAAACAAACAGTTTCAGTGATCATAACTTATTTTCTTACATTGTTTTGAATTCTAAAATAAGTTAAGCAATTTCTATTTAAACAGTAAGCTGTAAAATTTTATTACAAATAGGTAAAACAAAAAGTGTTTGAAATCCTAAGAAAAATATGAATCACAAGGAATACATGCATTTTTAGCACGGAAAAAATTGTATACATGAGTGAAGCATTTATGCAAAAGGCCTATAGTATTGCGAAATATAACATCGACGACTCTTAGGCTTATCGGTGAGCAGACAGCCTACATGCCCCGTCCCACCTTTTTCGCCCCCGTCCCACCTGCTAAAACGCCCCAGTTGCCCCGTCTCGGACACCCCCGTCCCCCCCGTCCTTGAAGAGACATTTGAGACGGACGAATAGGAAATTTTCTTTTTTTTTTTTTTTTTTTTTTGAATTGCAACGGTCATATTATAATGCTTGAGACATGGGGTTTTTCATGTCTGCACACCCCACCCATGTCTCAAGAATAGTGAGACACCACCTGAGTGATGTGGCAACCTACGTGGCACTGAGACATGAGGTTTTTCATGTCTGCTTACCCAGTAGCCTTAGGCCTAAGGTGTAGGTGTGGTGTGGTGGTGAACGAGGTGGGTAAGAGTAGACCTCATTTACATCTTAAAGGGACCATTGAGAACCATTCATACGGAGGAATCGACACCACACCACCCAACCTAAGACTCCAAGGTGTGGTAGGGTGGTCCGGGTGGATAGGCCGGGGGGGGGGGGGGTCCCACCCTCCCTTACCACACCGTTAAGTCTAAAGGTGGAGAGAGTGGTGCCATAATTTGTCAAAGTACTCTCTCTTCACCATATCAACTTTTTCCACTACTTTTCTCTTACTTGGCTAACCGTGTCACAACTTGTTAAATCACTTGTTTGACACTTCACACAACGCAACCAATTTTTAATTCAAATCTAAAATAAAGTCTAATAACACAAAACACCTATTAATTTAATACTATTGTATATATTAAAATACAACTTGAAATCTACAGTGCGCCAGTTGTTTTTCAGTGTTTTAAATAGTACCATAATCTTTCAAAAGTTTTACACTCTGGTCTACAAAAGAATTATTAAATACTAACAAAAGGCTCACCACCACCGTTTTCATATCCGACCACCACCACCGTTGAAAATGTTTCTTCTCCATTACCATCAACTCATGCAGAACTGTTGCTGTTTGTCTTCTCCAACTATAGTGAGTGGTGTCGAGAGAGGGCGGTTGGTGATGAGAGTTCGACAAGCTTTTTGCAAGAGGATATTATCTTTGAATCATCGCCTGATGCACAAAGCGGTCGTGCTAAATCGACCGCTTCTTGATTAGTAACTTTTTCCCATAAACCATCTAAAGCCATGATCAAAAACTTGAACTCCGGTATGATTTTGAACATTTTGGTTTCGGGTTAAGCAGTAATCCATTGTTTGAGGCCACGGTTGCCAATTACTCTTGAAACAACTAGCGATCCAAGAACTCGAGAAACGCCTCGGCCATAATTGACATAACCACCCTAAAAAAATACCCAAAAACATTTAGTAATCAATTTTTACAAAAATAAATTAAGTTAAAAATACATGCTGCCAAAGCGGAATCAAGAGGTGCGACACGAAAGGCTTTTTAGCACAAGATTCAAGCAAACATCGAAAACAACATAAGTTTTGGATAGCAAATTGTTTAAAAGTTTACGACCATATTAAAATGCACTGTTCAAAAGTCAAGTGTTCATAATTTAAAGACCACAAAAGGGGTATCCGTGATGCGTGCTCAAAACATATCCCACGTTCCATCCACGTAATTAGTTACCTGAAATACATGGATAAAAACTTTGTCAACATAAAGTCGGTGTGTTCACAAGTTTAAAGAGTTGTAAAATGTAATGTTAATGAAATCCGTGAATGACCAATCAATGTCTAGCTAAGACAATGACAAATATAAACGATTATGAGTCCATAACCAAACCTTGACAAGTTGTGTCTCACACATTGTACAATAAAGACAATGTATCATCATATGTGAAATACTAGCACTATTTTATCGTATGTATCCGGGTTAGAGTGACTAACAAATAGTGGGGTGTCAGCCCAATAGATCTATTCAAATGTTTCATGGCTAAATCCATAGCTAATGATTACAGTAAGCTAAATAACATGAAGGCTTTTATGAGTACTCTAAACATAATGTCTCATGTACATAGATCTACTAGCTAGGAAATCATTCTAAAACTATGTAAATAATGTATGTCTTTCCCCAAAATATAAAATAGTGAAAAGGGGCAGTGAAACTCACCTCGAGTCTGTGCGAAAAGGCTAGCAAGAATGTATGCTCGCGGTACTAGGAAGTCAGACCTACACGCCCTATATAAAATGGACATCTTAGGTCTAAGCTCAATGTTTCCTTGTACAAATTGTTCACCCAATTTGTGTAATATTTTAGTTCGGGTGTTACTGGTAACTCTTATGTTTTTAAAATATTGTCCAAAAATCCGTGTTTTATCTTATAGAATATCCTTTCAAAACCCATAACTTTCTATCGTATGTTTTAGTTACAAAACATATGTTAATAATAAAATGAGTTGATTTACACATACTTATAAATCGTGCATGAGCCTATCTGTTTTATGACATATACGCAACACATATTCATATAGACACATCCATATCTATAGGTACACACTCACATAACATCTACATATATACACACGCACATATACCTATACATACATATACATCACACATACAGATACACATACATTATCACGCATACACATACATACATATATATTATCACACGACACACACATATACACACAATCATGCACACACACATACATACATATTATCACGCACACACACATACATATTATCACACATATATATACCTATATATTACCACGTATAAAATGAATTAGTAATATTATTATTTTAAAATAGTATATAAAGTTAAAGTGAACTACTACACTAAATAATAAAATACAATAATTACTTTAATCAAAATAATAACAAAATATTAGTCATCGATACGGTAATCAATCTTTGGTCACCGATCCTCGTCATGAACTCATAAATAACATCATCGTCAACTGCTTTGGTAGTTTCGATATCCACTTAATTCATTGCCTGGGCATATCGCAAGACCTTCATCCTTCAATTTATATTACGCAATATAATACAAGCTTACATTACGTTATTCTTCTTCTCAACAGTCACTTGCCTTGTCGGTGGTCGAATTATGCCCCAAACGTGTTTTTAGTTAAAAGAACATTCAACATCTTTTTTTACGCCTATTTCAACAACCTTGAACCTTTCACATTTTTCTCCTTGTGGATAGGGTAATGTTTTAACAATGGTTGCCCATGTACGATACATATCATTAACTAGATATGACCATATTTATATTGGGTTCCATTAGCCTCAAATGGATGCATGGGTCAGGCTCAACCATACACAACCGTGTTTAATAGCGGCGACTAGTAAACAACAGTGATGCCGTTGTTTGAACATGCCACACCAAAGAATGAATGTCAAAATCATGTATCTTGTGATGCGATAACCTCTAGAATATCAACGATATAATATAGTAACCTCTCATTAATTGCACTCGCCAATCGGTTGGGAAATTCCTTCAACCTAGTGACTACAATCAATGCTGCCAATTTTTTTTGAATGACATAGAAACTCATGTGTAAACTCACCCTTTAGGGGTTATGTCCATGGTTGACTCCTCGACCGCCGTAGACCCTCACCCTCCGGGGTCGTTGTTATGGGTGTGATATTGTACTCATGTTATACATCAAAGTATATAATGTGACGTGTTGTACAATTACGTGTGCTTAGTTATGTATATGCATGTTGAATGAAAATTGTTAAAGAGTTTAATTCTATCTTATTAAACTAGAACTTGTTTAGCGTAGCTGACTTTTAATATGCACCTTAGGTAAATCGACAAAGTAAAGGTTGCGTGAGGCAAACACTGCCCCACTGCTTGCATCTCGTGTTCCCGATTTCCTTTTTGTGTTTTAAAATAACATTTTATTTTAAATCGGTTGCAAAGACTTAATTTTTTTCTGCATATATTTAATTTAAATTAAATGTTTTTTTTTTTGTTTGAACTATACGCTGAAGGGTAAATCCAACATTTGAGACCCTCGGGCTTGAGGTTGTTAAACATATAAGAAGTATAAGAAGGTAATTTAACATATTTTTAAGATTTTAAGTAGTTAAAAATTTCAAAGCATACATTACATTTTTCTAAAGCTAAATTTTCCTACGACATGCAAGTTCTACCCACAGTTTTTAAACAACCATAACATTTTTATACGTTAATATTAAAAAAAAACATATACCATAAAAATACACAAATTATTCTCTTTAACTTGAGTATTGTATTGTTCTAGTTTTTTTTTACTGGAAAAATATAAACATGTTATAAGATTATACACTATTTATGTGATTATGGCGCTTTGTCTGTGTGTTCCCGGCCACATAGCACGAACCCTCTTTGATGTGTGCGTGCGTTTTTGTCTGTGTATTGAACTTTAAGATAAATGAATAAAATTTCATTTTAACAATTTTATCATGCTTTCAAAATTTGTGGAGTAAAGTACATTGATAAACTCTCTGGTTTACCAAAATTTTGCATTTAGTCCCTAGCTTTTTAAAAGTACATAAATAATCCTTATGGTTTGAATTTTCTAACTCAATTAGTCCCGTGCCAACAAATCTAAAGGTTTCGGTAGGTTCAAGTTTGGGTTAAAAGCATTATAAAGTATAAACCACAGGGAACATCCATGTACTTTGGTAAAGTTGGGGACTAAATTTGTTACAAAGGCAAACCACTATGACCATTTGTGTACTTTTGGAAAAGTTAGGACTAAATTTAAAATTTTGGTAAACCACAAGTAAAATCCGTATACTTTAGTTTGAAAGAAAAAAAAAATATTATTTTGTTAACATCAATATTTTTAAACCTAAATACAGAATAACCTTTCATTTAAAATGATTTGAACAACACCGTTTGTGGGGGTCCAATGCCATACATCTACTAGGTCATGGATGTTATTGTAATTCTTGATGTTCAATAATTAGTTTGTCTTTTGAAGTTGACCTTCACCTATAAGGGTAAACTATATTTAATTCCATTTAAAAGATGTTGAAGACGTTCAACACTTGTAGCCTAATTAGTTGAGGGTCTAAAGTTTTCTATGGGAGGCTTGGGTTCAATTCTCACTAGCTATATTTGGAGGACATTGGTGGATGGAAATGAGGGATGACCCGGCCATTGGCTTGGGTTCGAATCCTGATCCCGACCGGTTTTACCGATTATTTCACTGTCGTGCCTTCGGGCGAGTGAGTGGTCGGGTTTTCCCGGGAATTGGTGGCAATTGATGGCCCGGGTACTCTCGAGTACCTGATTCGCCAAAAGGGTGCCCGAAAGTGCTCGAAATTGATTCGTTGGCCGTTAAAAAAAAAAAAAGATGTTGAAGACATTAAAAGAATTGTTAATGCCCAGGCCTGTACACATTTGATGCGCGAGAAATGGTGAACGTTTGGAAGACGAGTAGAGGATCGACGGGCTGGAAGAGGTTAATTTACTCAATCATACAAGTATCTCTTTGGTGTATATGGAAGTCCAGGAACGATGTCGTCTTTAATCGGAAGCCACATAATGTCTCAAGCACTAAGGAAGAAATTAGGCGTTTTGGGTATTTGTGGATTACAAATAGGACTAAGCGAGTGGGTCTGTCTTGGATACAATGGGGTAATTTTGATGTTGGTGATGTAATTGTGTAACATGATGGTGAACTGGTGATGTATATTGATGGGGTTAACAAGTTGTTATCCCAAGTATTAATAAATTGTTTGTTGGACATTAAAAAAAAAAAAATTAAAGAATTGTTATGTGCATAATGCTTTTTCTTTAAATTTCAGTGCGCTATGCCTTTGATACAAATTTATCATGCATTTGTTAGGCCGTGTGTGCCGCTCATTCCAAAGTTGTGGTGGTACCAAAGGGTGATATGCTTTTGTGTTCTCGTCATTGCCATACCATGCTATGAGGCAAGTGGGTTTAGGAAGACTGTGTTCCTTTTTCTATTCTTCCTAAGTGGCGCCATCACTCCGACGGAGTGGCACGGTGTTCTCATGGGCGAAGGTTAAGAAGGGCCAGGGGTGGCGCAGTGGTAGAAATTTGCGATTTTCATAGGTAAATTGAGTCCGGGTTGAGTCCGGCCCCCACCAATTTGCCACTACCAATTGAAAAAAATTGAGTCCGGCCCCCACCGTTTTGCAAACCAAGCTTCGCCACTGGGTGTTCTCATTCGACCCCTTCATGCAACTCAACTACCCCATATATGAGCATCTCGCTCGTATTGCACATGATCCTAACGTATTGCACTGGGTGTTTTTTTCAAGTATGCTTAGAGCGTTATATACAGATTTGTGACACCAAAAAAAAGAGTCCCACTTCATTAGGAGCGTATATTAGCAAATGTATAGCTGAATTTATTTAGGTAGTGTTTTTTTCCCCAAAAAAGTGTTTCCTGGCCTTTTCTTTCGGGACCACGCAGCTGCACGCAGACGTTGAGCTCCTGTAACCCATTTGTTTTTTTAAAAGACTTTTCACTAAAAAAAGTGTTCATGACCTCTTCTTAGTACATACATATATCAATATCTTCCCACCTCTTCTTCTCTTCTTCCTCATCAGTCTTCTTCATTCTTCCTCATCAGTCTTCTCAAACCATTCTCTCTCCCTCCCTCCCTCCTCTCCCCTCTCCTCCCTTCTCTTCCCCCCAGCCCCTCGTCGCCGCCGCCCTCCACCTCCCCCCGCTGGCCTCTTCCCTCCACTTTCCACCTTCTGCCGCCGCCTTCTCTCTCCACCCTCCACCTTCCGCATTCCACTGTCTCTCTCCACCCTCCCCCTTCCACCTTCTCCTCCCCTCCCCCCCTCCCCCTTCCCCCCTCCGCCTTCTCCTTCCATCCCCCTTCCACATTCCGCCTTCTACTCCCCTCCTCACTGTTGATTTGTAAATATAACTTTAGTATATTTGTATGTTGTAAATATTGTACTTATATATACTTGTATGTAATGTATGTTTAGTAGAATAATTATATTAGGAATTTAAGATTAGTTAAGCAATGTATTAGAAGAACAATGTGTAACATCGCAAAATTTTTCTTCCAAATTCTAATAACGTAAAAGCCCTTACTTTGTCATAAATTTTATATATGCCTAAGTTTTTATTTTTCTACCACCCAACTTATATATATATATATATGTAATGGTATATAATAATAATGATAATAATAATAATAATAATAATAATAATAATAATAATAATAATAATAATAATAATAATAATATGGGATATTATAGAATGGGATAAGCCAAACACAACCCACATAAGCCCAACACCCTATCTGCAGCCCACCAAAACCCTGGCCCAACACTGACCCAACCCAAGAAAGCCGGCCCACCCCTCTAATTCCCTTCCTAACTGTTTTATATAAAAGAAAAAAAATACCGTCTGGACCGGGAATCGAACCCGCGTCCAGACCCGGCTCAACCATTAAACACCACACTACAAGCCACTGGTCCATGTTGCCATTTGTGATAAGATCCAGGAGCATTATCTATTTAACACTAATTGGAAATCTATCTGTTTCCTTCTGGTTCGCTGCACATGTTGCCGAACAAAGAAAGGATTTATTTTGATTTTTGATTCAATCAATCATGGTAAGAAACTTGTAGATTGCTTCGTAATTACGGAATGTTAGTCTATTACGCGTATTACACGGACAATTATCATCAATCCATCACAATATTCGTCAATCAATCGCATAAACATTCAATGGTGAGTCAACCTTCCAATTCAACGAACCAGACCCCATCCCTATAAATTGAACATCATAATCCCTTCACAACTCGCCGATTTACAAACCCTCACAACCAAATCATTCCAAAACTCTTCCAAAATCCACGAATTGTGCCTCAGTTGACTTTTTCGTTGACCCGTTCATTCGCACCTCTAAACACATTGTGAGTACCGAATTTTTTATGGGTTTTGTTATTCATGTTCAATCGACCAATAGCCCTAACATTACTGTGGCTATTGATCATTAATTGATTCGATTAAGAAATCTAGGGCTTGTTCTTATTAAATTGGGGAAGAACACGATTTTTAATATGATATATAAATTAAACGAACTAAAACCAAACACAACCACTGGTCTGGACCAAGTGGTTGTGCCTGGTGTCTTGGAACTAGCCCACGCGGGTTCGATCCACAGCAGCAACATTCTTTTTCTTTTTCTTTTTGTTTTAAAAAAAGAATCAAACTTTAAATATATATTACTTGTATTTTATAAATTCATTTTAAAATACTAAAACACTTTTAAAAATTCTACAAAAATTATTTTGTGTTAATCTAGTGAAAAAGTTTAACATACAATTTTTAGTTTTCAAAAATTTATTTATTTAATATATATAATAAATAATCCAAGTTTATACTATTATATTTATAAAATTCTATTAAAATATCAAAACAATTTTATAAATTTCCACAAAAATTATTCTGAGTTTTTATAACAATAAACTTTTCTGAAATGATTTTTATTTCTGAAAAATCATTTATTTAATATTTTTAATCAATTTTTGTTAGTTTAAATCATATTTAAATCATAATAAATTCATTTTTTAATATTTTTGCATCAAAATTTTATATAAATTACTTCTGATTATTAGGAACAGAAATATAATTTTTAATCTAATAATTCTTTAATTTTAGTATTTTTAAATATTAAAGTTAAATTTTGACAATTTGAAATAAATAGATTTAATATTCCATTTTTAAGAAAATAATTTTATAAAAATTATTTTCATACTTTAAACTTATTATTGTGACCATCTTTAATTTAAAAACTTCAAAAAGACTTTTATTCATTTATTTGTCAAATTTATCTTATTTATCAAACATTTTATTTAATAATCAAACGGGCACTTATCCCCAATTCGAAGCCCTAGAATATATTTGTAGACTAGAAAGACTTAGACATATTTATTACCTTAATTATAGGGTAATACTTGGCATTGTTGGGCAACACATATTCTATTTTCACGAGACATAACATTTTGCTAAGGTGAGTTTACATAGACCCTTTTCCCTATTTTCACTATTTTTGGGGTGAAACATGTTTAAACATTTTATACTATCATTTACTCATATTTACTTGTGATTCAATTACATCATCATTCTATCATTTGACTGTAACAAAAAGACACAGTACAATCATTAACAATGATCAAGCCGCCTGTTTAGATTATAGCGCTATAGGTCTGACAAACCCATCCCCCCGCATAAATTCAGGGATGATCGATTACAGTAACAACATTAAACTAACTTGCGAGTTAGTCATCAGTCGACACAAGGTTTGATTGTACAAAGACGCATTGTTACATGCCAGACTCATACTCTATCATTATACAACTGTGAATGTTGTACAAACTATTGTTATCAATTATATACAAAAACCTATGTATTCTCACCAACTTTTGTTGACCCAATATATTTTCAAACTTAACATGTTTCAGGTTATACTTTCTTGAAGATTTGAGTTAATGCTTGAAGATGTTTGCATAGTATTATTCATTTTGATGTACGAATTCTTGTAGAACAATTGTATGTAATTTATTTAAATCATTTAATGAAATTTATTATTCACCATGAGCTACTGAACAATCATCAATACGTGACATCCCGATGTTTCCGCCATCGGTTGGGGTGTTACAGATTGGTATCAGAGCCATGGTTATAGGGAATTAGGTTATTAGAAAAATAATCTAGTCTATAACCATAGGATTTAACCAGTACTTGTTTCTTTTGCTTGCTATTCTCTATCTTACTCCTACTTCTTATCCCTACTTTAATCCCTACAAGAAGATTGCTCTCCATCATTGGATCTACTCTTAGACTAATAGGACAAAATCCTCAGGTTTAGCCTGAACCACCTTGAGATCTCGTCGAAGTTCTAGATTTTAATAACGAACACGTACAATCTGGAAGGGTGAACGCCTGTATTCTGAGACTTCTGTCTAGGCTGGCATTGCGCATATATCCCAATCAGACGAGTGACCCGGATGCCTACCTGGGAATTCTCGGGATGAGTGTTCACTTATAGGCTAAAGCATGTCTTCACTATGTTATTAGAATCTAGAATCTTTGATAAGTCAACGTTTTCGTTTATTCGTTTTAATAAATGGATAAATGATTACATTCCTTATATTACCTCATTCATTTCATTGTGTCTCTTACAGATCATGCCTCCACGTCGTACTACTCGCAATAACAATGGTGGTAATCATGAGGAAGGAAATAGCAACAATAACAACCACGACAACCATAACAACAACAACAATGGCATTGATGCCCAACTGGCTGCAATCATTTCCCAACAAATGGCACAACAGATCGCGACTCTGGTTCCTAACTTACTGGCTCAAGTCATCCAGATGAACGGAAACGGCAATGGAAACGGGAACGGTAATGGAAACCACAACGGAAACATGAATGGTCTCCCAGCTTGCACTCTTAAGCACTTTAATTCATGTAATCCCCCTAAGTTCAGTGGGGAAGAAGGAGCTACTGGTCTTCTACAATGGTTCGAGGGTATTGAGAATACCTTCATTAACAGTGAGTGTCCCGATAACTTTAAGGTCCATTATGCTATGAGTGTTCTTCACAAACGAGCACTCACTTGGTGGAATGAGGAAAAACGCACCCGAGGAGCTGAAGTTGCACTTACTATGACCTGGGATCAAGTCAAGGAAATAATGAGAGGTGAATTTTGCCCACGTAACGAAGTCAAGAAATTAGAGGACGAGTTCCACACCCTTGCCCAGGATAGTGGGGAAAACCTTGCTTATAATACCCGCTTCCATGAGCTCAGTCTGTTATTGCCCCATAAGGTCACTCCGCTACCTGTAGCCATCGATAGGGGTGAGCAAAACATTAGAACCGACCCGACCCGACCAATACCCGAACCGACCCGAAACCCGAGCACACCACAAATGCCGAACCGATATAAGGACCAGGTATTAAGGTTCGGTTTCGGTTCTTTGTCCTTACGGTCCTACGGTTCCAAATCAACTACCCGACCCGACCAACACCACACCTTCTCCAAGCAAGATTGTTTGTGTGATGATGATGATGCAGATGGTTATATAGAGGAGAACATGCAGAATCCGTCGGGGTTTGGATTGGGTTTGGGTTTGGGTTTGGGAACATGCAGAATTTGTCGGGTAAGATATTGTTGATGATGATGATGAAATGCATGCAAGTTAATGAAACTTAGCTTTAAATGTATGGTATTATGTCATTGACTCGTTATCATATATAAATAGAAGCACTATCATTCTCGATAATTATTATTAACTAAAAATACTTAAGGCCAATATAGAGAAAGAAAAGTGTAAAGTAACACTTAGGCCAATATATAATGTTGAATGTTTGACTTTGACCAATATTATCACTTTTTAGTAATGATGTTTCACTAGTTTTTATTTTTATCAAACATTCTATGAAAAGGTTTACATGAATCATGTTTACATGCTAACTAGAAAGTACAGCAACAGAGGCAGCATGCATAGGCGCAACAGAGACAGCACAAGCACAGCATATGGCTGTAGAGATGAGTCTGCAACTGTTTTGTTATTTTTTATAGAGTCATAGGTGCAACTTATATAGGAAATAGGAAAAGATTTGTTTAGATAAATCGGTATTTTTTTTATATTGATCTGATCAGGAAAAAGATTAAGGAAAAGATTAAGGATTAGTTAAGAAATTATAATGATATGGTATGTTATTTTTCGGTCCAGATTGGTTTTCGGTTTTTTCCCCTTACCCGACCCGGAACCGACCCGAGACCGAATACAAACAAATCCCAGAACCGACTTGTTACCCATATGTGATTTTTCGGGTCGGGTTCGGTCCATAATCGGTACGGTTCTCGGTTTTTTTTTCGGGTCAGCTCTTGAATGCTCACCCCTAGCCATCGAGAAGTATATCGGTGGTTTGCCCATGCAGATTCAGGACACGGTATGGGGAAGGAACCCTGCTACCCTCGAAGAGGCCAAACTTCTAGCAGCTACCTTAACCGACAATCACGTAAAGAACGGGACCTTAGTTCGGAAAGGCAATAAAGCAAGCATTGTAGCCGCGGTAACTACTGAGAACCACAAGCGTAAGGCCAGGGATCCTGATGTCAACCTCACTACACAAGCTTCTAACAAGAAACCCTATATAGGAAACTATCCATTGTGTAACACATGCAACCGACATCATCCCACTACTTCAGCGTGTCGCTTGTGCACCAATTGTGGTAAGTATGGCCATCTAGTCAATACATGCCGCGAGACCCCAAACCCTAATGCCAATCAACCCACCAACCCTGCTCAGGCTACTAATCCTAATCGATACAACTATGGTCAGTGCTATGAATGTGGAGACCCAAATCACTTCCGTAACCGGTGCCCTAAACTAAACAGAGATCAAGACCCCCCCAGCTACCTAACAGCAAGTCTCACCATTTGACTATTGGTTGCTTTTATTCTATGTATTGACTCTATTTGAGTAATAAATTCTAGTATTGAAATTTTTGTCTAAGAGTTGTTTACATGGTATAATCACAATGCATGTTTGTTTGAATATGAAATAATTATCTAAACTCATACTGTGCTTGTTATACTTATAAACTTGCTTGCATAAAACATGTTATCAATTTGCAATCTATGTGTATAATAAATGCTGCACTTAATAGGGGTCATCATGTCTTTTCAACAGTCGGGAGAGGCCCTACAACCTGCTCCACGACCGGTGGAGGCTATCGAACCTACTCAACGATTGGTAGAGGTCATTATGCCTTTTCAACAGTCGGGAGAGGCCCTACAACCTACTCCACGACTGGTGGGGGCTATCGAACCTGCTCAACAATCGGTGGAGTCATAGAAGGACGCAAAACTTTAATGTAAGGTAAATTGGTGATTGCAGTCCGGAACGTAATCATGAATTTACAGGTACGTTAAGGTAGTGTGAAATTCTATCAAGGTTACAGTAAATAACCAATTATGAACTCTAGTTATCTGGTAGATCATTTAGTCAATCAACTCACACATAACACGCCTCTTATCCAAACTATTCGAGACAATTCATTCTATTCATGTCATGCTATAACCCAATTTTTTTCCAAATCGCAATCATTTACATTTCTACCCAATCGCCTTCAACCCTATGTTTTCAATAAACTTCGGGACGAAGTATCCAAAAGTAGGGGAGACTGTAACATCGCAAAATTTTTCTTCCAAATTCTAATAACGTAAAAGCCCTTACTTTGACATAAATTTTATATATGCCTAAGTTTTTATTTTTCTACCACCCAACTTATATATATATGTAATGGTATATAATAATAATAATGATGATAATAATAATAATAATAATAATAATAATAATAATAATAATAATAATAATAATATGGGATATTATAGAATGGGATAAGCCAAACACAACCCACATAAGCCCAACACCCTATCTGCAGCCCACCAAAACCCTGGCCCAACACTGACCCAACCCAAGAAAGCCGGCCCACCCCTCTAATTCCCTTCCTAACTGTTTTATATAAAAGAAAAAAAAATACCGCCTGGACCGGGAATCGAACCCGCGTCCAGACCCGGCTCAACCATTAAACACCACACTACAAGCCACTGGTCCATGTTGCCATTTGTGATAAGATCCAGGAGCATTATCTATTTAACACTAATTGGAAATCTATCTGTTTCCTTCTAGTTCGCTGCACAGGTTGCCGAACAAAGAAAGGATTTATTTTGATTTTTGATTCAATCAATCATGGTAAGAAACTTGTAGATTGCTTCGTAATTACGGAATGTTAGTCTATTACGCGTATTACACGGACAATTATCATCAATCCATCACAATATTCGTCAATCAATCGCATAAACATTCAATGGTGAGTCAACCTTCCAATTCAACGAACCAGACCCCATCCCTATAAATTGAACATCATAATCTGTGACAACCGTCACCCTCGTCTTTCATCTAGTTGACAAAAATAGCTTTCAAATATTTTCGTTATAGTCCCTATAAGTTCGTCGTTATCAAAATTTAATTCTAAAGCAAACTAAAGTTTTGTTATTTATAATTGTTACGAACCGGGTATAAGTTTTAATCAAACGCGTAAGTGAAACGTATTCATAAAAGATTTGATAAAAAAATTTTAGTTTACAAAACTTTAAAAACATTTTGGTTAAGTTACATTAACTTGGTTTGTATGTTATAAAAGGAAAACATAACTAAAACTTAATAAAACTAACATAGTTATACTTGAGGGACCAAAAGAGACAATTCATGAAAGTTTTAAATCTGTCTTGCCTCCTCCTCTGTCCACGTTTTTTTTTTGTTTTTCCGGCCACCACTTTTCCGGCCGGCAAGGGATTCCGGCGAAGGGATTAAACCCACCTTTGACGATTAAAAACGTTCCAGGTTGTTTCCCAAACATTTCTCCACGCGTTGTAACGTATTTCCCATCATTATACTATCATAAACCCACGTTAATTCCAGTTTTAATCTTGTAACCGTTGAACCTTTGAAAGCTAATCAATGCTCGCGTTTTAACTCGTAATTATATATATTGAACTCGGCATTCGTTGTCTGCATCATTAGGAATCACAACCCACTAAAAAAAATAGCTTAAACACGTCACAAAGCTTCTAAATTTGCGCATATGGGTTCGGACCTGCACATGGGAATTCGAACCTCAAATCGTTGTTGTAAGTGTGTTTTATTGATGTCATTTTGTTTCTTATCAAATTCCGATCAAAAGCCCTCTAGTTTTGATCAATTTCTTTGCCTGGTTCGAGTTATTAGATCAAGGGTTAGGGTTAGGGTTCTTAGAGTGATTTTGGGGAAGAAGATGGTTATGGATTAATAGTTAAATAAATATAAGTTTCAAATAAATCAACAAAAGTGCTATGTGATCTAGTGGTTAAGGTGCATGTATTGTATATGATTGGGCAGGAGTTCGAATCCAAGCAACCCCCAAATCTTTTTGTTTAGCAATTGTTCCTTCCTTTTCCTTTTCCTTTTTCTTTTATTTTGTTATTTATTAATATATAAATACATTCATCTTAGAATATTCATATTAAATTCATTTTTGCTCCAAAATTTATAAAAATTTAGGTGTAGCTTCTTGACACCTTAAAGAAAATTATCCTATTTTTATTTTCTGGAAAATGTCATATTTTTATATATTTATTGATTTAATTTGTTTTAATCGTATTTAATTGATAAAAAAATCATTTTTAATGATTTTAATCTCAAACTTTTTGGGTAATTATTTCTCATCATTATGAACTTATATAAAAATTATTGGTTCAGAAAACATTTATTTTTATTAATTTTCTTATTTTTAATCATTTAAACATGATTTAATCTCATTAAATTAGTTTTAAATAGGAATAAGTTTATAAAAATTATGAGAAAATTATTTTCATTAATTTACATCAGAAAGTATTTATTTCCTATGAAAATAGCATTTTTGGATCATATCTTGTATTATTAGTTTTATTTATCAATTACGACATAATTAAACATTTATTTATTTACACTATTTAAACATCTATTTTATAAATATTAAATATTTTTCTTATAAAATAGAAATTTCTTATGATTGAAAGTCTTTATTATCATTGACGGATCTTTGAGTAACTCGTAACTATTTATTTCAATATTTATGATTATTGCATTTATTTACAATAATTAGTTAAAGTAATTAACTAAATTATTTCGTCTTAATTATTCAAACATATTTTTAACTAAATACTCAGTTGGTAATAATTATATTATTTAAATCACACATACAATCTTTCATATATTAATTGTGATATACAACTTTTACATTAACGCGACTTATCATTAAAACTCTAATTCCCCAAATCGACTTAGCAAACCCTAATGCCTTAGACCCTAGATACCTTAGCCTTTTTAGACAATTCCTTATTAGTATTCTTACACATTATAGGTTGAATTCCTCGGAATTCCCAATACTTAGCTCACGACCGCTTAAGTGGATTTTGATCGCTTTCGCAAACTGTGAGTATATCTTTCCCCTTTTACTGTTTTACACTTTTGGGGTGACTCATGTACGCTTATTACTTCATTCACTTAATCATGGTTTATTCTATATTCACAATCGCAATTCTTGTATGTGTTTTACTTGTTGATTCGTTGATAGTGTGTACTTATGGCCTTAATCATTAACCGCTGGGCGGCCTAGCATAGCAATAAATAGTACTTAATTATTGTTATGTGTGAACGATTATTCATCGCCTACTGTGAGCGAATACTATATATATGTGACTCTTGATTCATTAAACAAAGGTTTGATTTTGGGTGGCATTTGTACACAGCTTGAACACTAAATTGTAGACAGTATGACACGTGAATTGCGAAACACTTTTTCTACTATATGTATTCAAACAGGGTATGCTCACCAATACATTTTTGTATTGACATATACTATTTTCGTACATGTTTCAGGTTATTATTGAGAAGTTTCTTTTAAGCTTTTGGAATTTTATTTAGATTTTGGATTCATTGTATTTCAGTTTAGTTGACATTTAGAATCGTTGTATATCATTTCAATGTAATAAATTATTTAATCAATGTATTCAAATTTACACTTTAGTCCATGAGCTATTGAACAATCGTCACTACGTGACACCTCGATGTTTCCGCCATCGGTTGGGGTGTTACAGATTGGTATCAGAGCCATGGTTATAGGGAATTAGGTTATTAGAATGTCTTTTAGCCTAGTCTATAACTAAGCTTACTTTCACGAGTCCTCTCGTTTATATTTCTCTTATTTCCTATTATTTTCTTCAAGATATTTTCGTTATGATTATTTCTCGTTAATCTTTCGATATTTTTTCTTGGCGAAGAAGACACTCGTATTTCACAAACGAAACGATATCATCAAGTTAGGAGTGGTATCCATACCTTGGTGATTAGTTTCACTCCTCTATAGGTTATTTATCTTAGGAATATATCTTTGAGATAGGAGTGACATCCACACCTCAAAGAGCATTTCCTTCAAAAAGAAACTTAACCACTAAGCTGGGAGTGATATCCTTAACTTAGTGATTGGTTTCATTCCACAATCGTTTTCCATTTTGAAATACATCTTTGAGTTAGGAGTGAAATCCACATCTCAAGGATCTATTTCTATATCTCGTTGATTATGAATTTTCTTAAAAATTGGTAATCTATTACATACGTTAATTTTATCATTTACGTTATTTTAAATCCTGATCTTTTAAAAACACATTAGAGTTACACATACTTCATGAAATGGTTTCACTTTGCATTTTACACACTTGTATTGCATATCTTAAAGACCAAATGTAAACCTTTTGTTTTCACAGGACGTATTCAATATGTATTTTCGGGAGAAATTTGCAACTAATAATAAGCCTTATAACATTTTTTTTTTCAAACTCGACTGCTCGTAAACACATGAAAATGTGTCTTTACGAAGATTTTGCAAATGAACCTGTTTTGAATCTAAAACACACTTCGATTTCTAAAAAAAAAAAAATTATTCTCATGCATCACTACTATTCTTTCAACAATATCATAAAGTCGAGTAAACTGTGAAAATTTGCCTTTTACACTTATACTCTTTCAGTTGCAAAACTTTTGGTTTAAACAAAACAATGGACATATTTTTTTATCAGAATGTTGCTAAATGTCTTTTATAGTATAACACATATATGTAAAACTAACTAAATTTAAACCCTTATGTCAGTAGACTATACGCCTGTTTTGCGTACTCTCAATTGTGTAAAACTTTATTATTTTATTCTTGCACCACTTTATTCATAATTATTTCTAACACGTTATTTGTGATTATTTTCACATTGCCTATTTACATTAATACAACTCGTTTACTTTCATTTTGTGCAATTGTGCGATTTACTCGATTTATGTTATATTATTCCTTCTCGGAATTTTATGCGATACTTATATACTTACTTGAACGCATATTTGGTATGCATATTTTTTTTTTTTTTTTCCTGTTTTGAGCAAAACCCTGTTATACTTTACATTATTTTGTTCATCATCATGGCCAACGAACATACTAGTTGATAACTCGTATGAGATCTAAGCCGGTGCCCACGTACGACTCGGATTAGAGTATTTCTTCAATCCGAGGGGAACGGTGTAAATCTCAGGGTCTATCAATATGAGTGTTTAGAGTCAACGATGTGAACAAAAGTTACCGGTTAAGGGTGAACCCGAAAGGGAAGAACCTCTAACCATGTCTATTACTTACCTGTTACTCTCATTACGGTTAAAGGGTAAACCCGGAAGGGAAGGATCTCTAACCATGTCATGATTGAACATTATTCATTACAGTGACTATTACATTTTGGTTGCACACATTTATTTCATGGAAAAGCATAACACCTCAATGTAAGGTAAATCGATGATTACGGTCCGGAACGCAATCATGGGCTTACAGGTACATGAAGGTGGTGTGTGATTCTACTTAGGCTATTGGTAGACAATTAGTACGAATCCAAAGTATCGGGAGTGTGGTGGGTCAGCTGCGGTACACCCTATATATAAGCATAAACGATACTGCGGGAGCGGACTAGGAGTCTGACCAAGGACCTATCCATTACTTTATATTTATTTATTAGAATAGTGGGCTAATAGCTAGCATTTTCGATAGGAACGTGCTTACGTGAGCTTCATTCGTCTTCCTAGAGTCTTTCTCTTGACCCCCCCCCCCCCCACACCGAAAACATAAACTTTGTATACTCGTGCACACTCTGTTGCATGTCCTTAATAACGTTTAGTCAGAAACTTTTCTAAAGTAGGGGAGACTGCTTCATTAGTACCTCAGCCCGTCACTCGTTACACAATTCCAAAACTTTTCTCATTTAAACTCTCAATTTCTTAATCTCGGGTTAACTGTCAAAGATTTTTGAAACTTTTACTTTGGGTATTAGACAACTATTTTTAAATTGTGACAAATCATAAAAGATTAAATTTTCTTTTAAAAACATAGTTGACTTTTACAACGCCTTTCATTACACAGTAACCTCCACTTGAAAGAAATTTCGAGACGAAATTTTCTAAAGTAGGGGAGACTGTGACAACCGTCACCCTCGTCTTTCATCTAGTTGACAAAAATAGCTTTCAAATATTTTCGTTATAGTCCCTATAAGTTCGTCGTTATCAAAATTTAATTCTAAAGCAAACTAAAGTTTTGTTATTTATAATTGTTACGAACCGGGTATAAGTTTTAATCAAACGCGTAAGTGAAACGTATTCATAAAAGATTTGATAAAAAAATTTTAGTTTACAAAACTTTAAAAACATTTTGGTTAAGTTACATTAACTTGGTTTGTATGTTATAAAAGGAAAACATAACTAAAACTTAATAAAACTAACATAGTTATACTTGAGGGACCAAAAGAGACAATTCATGAAAGTTTTAAATCTGTCTTGCCTCCTCCTCTGTCCACGTTTTTTTTTTGTTTTTCCGGCCACCACTTTTCCGGCCGGCAAGGGATTCCGGCGAAGGGATTAAACCCACCTTTGACGATTAAAAACGTTCCAGGTTGTTTCCCAAACATTTCTCCACGCGTTGTAACGTATTTCCCATCATTATACTATCATAAACCCACGTTAATTCCAGTTTTAATCTTGTAACCGTTGAACCTTTGAAAGCTAATCAATGCTCGCGTTTTAACTCGTAATTATATATATTGAACTCGGCATTCGTTGTCTGCATCATTAGGAATCACAACCCACTAAAAAAAATAGCTTAAACACGTCACAAAGCTTCTAAATTTGCGCATATGGGTTCGGACCTGCACATGGGAATTCGAACCTCAAATCGTTGTTGTAAGTGTGTTTTATTGATGTCATTTTGTTTCTTATCAAATTCCGATCAAAAGCCCTCTAGTTTTGATCAATTTCTTTGCCTGGTTCGAGTTATTAGATCAAGGGTTAGGGTTAGGGTTCTTAGAGTGATTTTGGGGAAGAAGATGGTTATGGATTAATAGTTAAATAAATATAAGTTTCAAATAAATCAACAAAAGTGCTATGTGATCTAGTGGTTAAGGTGCATGTATTGTATATGATTGGGCAGGAGTTCGAATCCAAGCAACCCCCAAATCTTTTTGTTTAGCAATTGTTCCTTCCTTTTCCTTTTCCTTTTTCTTTTATTTTGTTATTTATTAATATATAAATACATTCATCTTAGAATATTCATATTAAATTCATTTTTGCTCCAAAATTTATAAAAATTTAGGTGTAGCTTCTTGACACCTTAAAGAAAATTATCCTATTTTTATTTTCTGGAAAATGTCATATTTTTATATATTTATTGATTTAATTTGTTTTAATCGTATTTAATTGATAAAAAAATCATTTTTAATGATTTTAATCTCAAACTTTTTGGGTAATTATTTCTCATCATTATGAACTTATATAAAAATTATTGGTTCAGAAAACATTTATTTTTATTAATTTTCTTATTTTTAATCATTTAAACATGATTTAATCTCATTAAATTAGTTTTAAATAGGAATAAGTTTATAAAAATTATGAGAAAATTATTTTCATTAATTTACATCAGAAAGTATTTATTTCCTATGAAAATAGCATTTTTGGATCATATCTTGTATTATTAGTTTTATTTATCAATTACGACATAATTAAACATTTATTTATTTACACTATTTAAACATCTATTTTATAAATATTAAATATTTTTCTTATAAAATAGAAATTTCTTATGATTGAAAGTCTTTATTATCATTGACGGATCTTTGAGTAACTCGTAACTATTTATTTCAATATTTATGATTATTGCATTTATTTACAATAATTAGTTAAAGTAATTAACTAAATTATTTCGTCTTAATTATTCAAACATATTTTTAACTAAATACTCAGTTGGTAATAATTATATTATTTAAATCACACATACAATCTTTCATATATTAATTGTGATATACAACTTTTACATTAACGCGACTTATCATTAAAACTCTAATTCCCCAAATCGACTTAGCAAACCCTAATGCCTTAGACCCTAGATACCTTAGCCTTTTTAGACAATTCCTTATTAGTATTCTTACACATTATAGGTTGAATTCCTCGGAATTCCCAATACTTAGCTCACGACCGCTTAAGTGGATTTTGATCGCTTTCGCAAACTGTGAGTATATCTTTCCCCTTTTACTGTTTTACACTTTTGGGGTGACTCATGTACGCTTATTACTTCATTCACTTAATCATGGTTTATTCTATATTCACAATCGCAATTCTTGTATGTGTTTTACTTGTTGATTCGTTGATAGTGTGTACTTATGGCCTTAATCATTAACCGCTGGGCGGCCTAGCATAGCAATAAATAGTACTTAATTATTGTTATGTGTGAACGATTATTCATCGCCTACTGTGAGCGAATACTATATATATGTGACTCTTGATTCATTAAACAAAGGTTTGATTTTGGGTGGCATTTGTACACAGCTTGAACACTAAATTGTAGACAGTATGACACGTGAATTGCGAAACACTTTTTCTACTATATGTATTCAAACAGGGTATGCTCACCAATACATTTTTGTATTGACATATACTATTTTCGTACATGTTTCAGGTTATTATTGAGAAGTTTCTTTTAAGCTTTTGGAATTTTATTTAGATTTTGGATTCATTGTATTTCAGTTTAGTTGACATTTAGAATCGTTGTATATCATTTCAATGTAATAAATTATTTAATCAATGTATTCAAATTTACACTTTAGTCCATGAGCTATTGAACAATCGTCACTACGTGACACCTCGATGTTTCCGCCATCGGTTGGGGTGTTACATAATCCCTTCACAACTCGCCGATTTACAAACCCTCACAACCAAATCATTCCAAAACTCTTCCAAAATCCACGAATTGTGCCTCAGTTGACTTTTTCGTTGACCCGTTCATTCGCACCTCTAAACACATTGTGAGTACCGAATTTTTTATGGGTTTTGTTATTCATGTTCAATCGACCAATAGCCCTAACATTACTGTGGCTATTGATCATTAATTGATTCGATTAAGAAATCTAGGGCTTGTTCTTATTAAATTGGGGAAGAACACGATTTTTAATATGATATATAAATTAAACGAACTGAAACCAAACACAACCACTGGTCTGGACCAAGTGGTTGTGCCTGGTGTCTTGGAACCAGCCCACGCGGGTTCGATCCACAACAGCAACATTCTTTTCTTTTCTTTTTTTGTTTTAAAAAAAACAATCAAACTTTAAATATATATTACTTGTATTTTATAAATTCATTTTAAAATACTAAAACTCTTTTAAAAATTCTACAAAAATTATTTTGTGTTAATCTAGTGAAAAAGTTTAACATACAATTTTTAGTTTTCAAAAATTTATTTATTTAATATATATAATAAATAATCCAAGTTTATTCTATTATATTTATAAAATTATATTAAAATATCAAAACAATTTTATAAATTTCCACAAAAATTATTCTGAGTTTTTAAAACAATAAACTTTTTTGAAATGATTTTTATTTCTGAAAAATCATTTATTTAATATTATTAATCAATTTTTGTTAGTTTTAATCATAATTAAATCATAATAAATTCATTTTTTAATATTTTTGCATCAAAATTTTATGTAAATTACTTCTGATTATTAGGAACAGAAATATAATTTTTAATCTAATAATTCTTTAATTTTAGTATTTTTAAATATTAAAGTTAAATTTTGACAATTTGAAATAAATAGATTTAATATTCCATTTTTAAGAAAATAATTTTATAAAAATTATTTTCATACTTTAAACTTATTATTGTGACCATCTTTAATTTAAAAACTTCAAAAAGACTTTTATTCATTTATTTGTCAAATTTATCTTATTTATCAAACATTTTATTTAATAATCAAACGGGCACTTATCCCCAATTCGAAGCCCTAGAATATATTTGTAGACTAGAAAGACTTAGACATATTTATTACCTTAATTATAGGGTAATACTTGGCATTGTTGGGCAACACATATTTTATTTTCACGAGAAATAACATTTTGCTAAGGTGAGTTTACATAGCCCCTTTTCCCTATTTTCACTATTTTTGGGGTGAAACATGTTTAAACATTTTATACTATCATTTACTCATATTTACTTGTGATTCAATTACATCATCATTCTATCATTTGACTGTAACAAAAAGACACAGTACAATCATTAACAATGATCAAGCCGCCTGTTTAGATTATAGCGCTATAGGTCTGACAAACCCATCCCCCCGCATAAATTCAGGGATGATCGATTACAGTAACAACATTAAACTAACTTGCGAGTTAGTCATCAGTCGACACAAGGTTTGATTGTACAAAGACGCATTGTTACATGTCAGACTCATACTCTATCATTATACAACTGTGAATGTTGTACAAACTATTGTTATCAATTATATACAAAAACCTATGTATTCTCACAAACTTTTGTTGACCCAATATATTTTCAAACTTAACATGTTTCAGGTTATACTTTCTTGAAGATTTGAGTTAATGCTTGAAGATGTTTGCATAGTATTATTCATTTTGATGTACGAATTCTTGTAGAACAATTGTATGTAATTTATTTAAATCATTTAATGAAATTTATTATTCACCATGAGCTACTGAACAATCATCAATACGTGACATCCTGTAACACCCCAACCGATGGCGGAAACATCGGGGTGCCACGTATTGATGATTGTTCAGTAGCTCATGGTGAATATCAGATCTCATTAAATGATTTAATTAATTTACATACAATGATTCTACAAGACTTCATACATCAAATTGAATGAAACTATGCACGTATCTTCAAGCAAATCTTCCAAACAAGTAGAACCTGAAACATGTTAAGTTGAAAATATTTTGGGTCAACAATTGTTGGTGAGAATACATAGGTTTTATTTGTAAATACTTGATAATAATAGTTTGTACAACATTCCCAGTTGTATGATGATAGAGTATGATGCAGACATGTAACAATGCGTCTTTGTACAATCAAACCTTGTGTCGACTGATGACTAACTCGCAAGTTAGTTAAATGTTGTTACTGTTATCGATCATCCCTGAATTTATGCGGGGGGGATGGGTTTGTCAGACATATAGCGCTATAATCTAAACAGGCGGCTTGATCATTGTTAATGATTGTACTGTGTCTTTTTGTTACAGTCAAATGATAGAATGATGGTGCAATTGAATCACAAGTAAGTATGAGTAAATGATAGTATAAAATGTTTAAACATGTTTCACCCCAAAAATGTAAAAGAGAAAAGGGGCTATGTAAACTCACCTTGGTAAAATGTTATCCCTTGAAAAATAGTGTGTTGCCCAAATATGTCAAGTATCACCCTATAAGGTAATAAATATGTCTAAGTCTATCAAGTCTATAGATGTTTAAGTTCCTAGGGCTTCGGATTGGGGATAATTGCTTGTTTGATTAATATGAAAATTGTTTAGTAAATGAGAGAATATTATTAAATAAATGCCCAAAAATCTTTTTATGAAATTTAAATCTAGGATGATCACAATAATGTGTTTGAAGTACAAAAATAATTTTTACAAAATTATTTTCTTTAAAATAGATTTTTAAATCTATTTATTACAAATTGCCAAAATTTAACTTTAATTTTCAAAAATACAAAAATTAAAGAATTATTATATTAAAAATCATATTTCTGTTCTAAATATTTAAAAATAACTTGTATAAAATTTTGGTGCAAAAATATTAAAAATTGGATTTATTATGATTTAATTATGATTAAAACTAACAAAAATTGGTTAAAAATATTAAATAATTGATTTTTCAGAAATAAAAATTATTTCTAAAAAGCTTAATGTTAATATATCTCAGAATAAAATTTATGGAAATTTATAAATTTGTTTTGATATTTTAATGGAATTTTATAAATATAATAGAATAAAATTGATTTATTTATTAAATATATTAAATAAATTAATTTTTGAAAACCAAAAGTTGTGGGTGAAAGCTTTTCATCAGAATATCTAAAAATAATTTTTTTAGAATTATTAAAAGAGTTTTAATAAATTAAAATGAATTTATAAAATTTTAAGTAATAAAAGGTTAATTCTTTTTAGAAAAATATAGAATAAAGCAAAAAAAACAAAAAGGTGCCACACCCGGGACTCGAACCCGCGTGGGTCAGTAGTCAAGCCACAGACACAACCATCTGGTCTAGCAAGTGGTTGTGTTTGGTTGATGATCCATTAAAATAAATACACTAAGTAAAATCGAGTTCATCCCCAATTTCAACTATTCGAGCCCTAATTCTGCAATCAAACGATTTACACAACATTAACCCAATTAACCTTAGGGTTAATGTTGTGTGGATGTCGAACAATAAAACCCATAACAAAAATCAGACTTACAAATACGTTTTCGTGCAAATCGTTGAGTCAAAGCAGAAAGTCAACACACGATCGTTTGTGAAAAGCAGGGGATCTTTATGAGAAATTGAGGATTGGGAAAGTTTATTCGGTGATGTGAGATGGTCCAGGAACCTTCAATTTATAGTGTTTAAGCCTAGGTGTTTGATTTGGCAAGAATTGACCACAATTGAATGTGGGACGCGTTAGTCAGTTAATTTGATCAAATTGATTGCAATTGATCGTGTAATAGATGATCATTAGGCCGGCAATCATGGTCCCATTCCATTTTAAAAGAAATTTCGAGTTAATGTGGGGATTTTAGTTGGTCAAAATACGAATTTTGTACCTATGTCTGCTGTCACGCTCGAACAGAAAGGCACAAGGAGTTGTGGTTAGAAATAAGCTGTGTATATATATAATTAAAACGCTGTTTAATCAAGAAATGGCCTGTGGCCCAAGTGGTTTGTGGGTGTGCTGTGGTCGCGTCAGGCGCGGGTTCGAAACCCGGGTAAGGCCTATTATTATTTTTTTTACATATAAGGGATGAAGGGGAATGGGTGCTGGGCCGGGTTTGGGCCTGTGGGCTGATCTAATGGGCCAGGGACAAGAGACAGGATTCAGTTTGTATAACTTATTATTATTATTATAATTATTATTATTATTATTATTATTATTATAGTTGTATATATATATACATTTATATATATATATATATATATATATATATATTTATGAATAATTATCATTGTATTAAAGTTTAAAATGTCACAAAAATAGTAATAACGCTTTGTTTTTATCGTAACGAAATATTATACAATGCGAAATGTTACACATCCCGATGTTTCCGCCATCGGTTGGGGTGTTACACAATGTGTACGGGTCAAAACAACTCAGCTACAATTTTGTTCAAGGCTGCAACAATAAGATCAAGGCTGCACACTTTGTTTTAAGGCTGGATAACATTAAAACAAGGCTGCATACTTTTGTGAATAATCGGATCAAAGAGCAGGAACAAAACAGAAGCAAAGACAGACTATAACAGGAAGTTTCGAAGGCTGCAAAAGGACCAATATGCCCTTACAGTCGAATCAATTATTTTGGCGCCAAGTCTGAATCAAACCAGTTGGAACAAAAGCATCACAACGGTTCATTGAAGACACAACTATTCGAAAACTATATATATATCAAAGACATGACACAATTGTTCGGTTATCAAGATTGTATCACAACTAACAATCCTTTTGTCGAAAACTTCCAGAATTCAATTGTTCTTATTGTTCTTTTGTATCAAATACAAATTTCATTCAATATTATCTTATTATTAGTTCGTAATTTGTGTCTATCATACTAGTAATTCATAATTAATTCCGCTGCAAATCTCATCTGGGCCAACAAACTGGTATCAGAGCAAGGTTTATCGTGTGTTTTTAAACATTCAAAGTCTGTTCTGTTTGATCGTGTCTGTGTCTGTGTCTGTTTTTCTATTTTCTGTTTCATCTTTCTGTCAAAGAGTTTGATCATATTCATTTATTTGTGTGTTGTTTAATCATTAAAATTCCTGTTCAAGGTGTCTGTTATTATTCATATAATTCTGTTAATATCAGATTGTTTGATTCTAGTTAATTATCTTTCCGCTTCAAAATTCTGTCTGTTACTCGAATCTGTCCATCTGTTTCAGTGTCAACATACGGTTCATCTCATCTGTCATAATTGAATTCTGGAAAATAAGTTTGTTTCTGTCTGAAAATATTTCTGTTTTGAATCATAAGTGTTCTGTTTGTTTTTTCTGTTCTATACCACATCAGTGAATCTCTTCGATCATACTTCCTTAGTCACTAGAATCACTCATAATTTATATAAAGCATGCCTGAGTCAACAGGGATCTCATACACGGGACCAAGGCCACAATATATGGCGAGATTTAGACAAAAGAAAGAAAGAAGGGCTGCATTAAGGCGAAGAGGGATTGAAACAAGAAAGTGTTACTATTGTAAACAACCGGGTCATCTTATTGGTGTTTGTGACATAAAAGAAAGAGACGAGAGTACACAATTGATAAGAGATGCCATCAACACGGGGATTTCATATTATCCCGAGAATTCATATGGAAATGGTGAAGATTACATTCTTCAAGAATCCGACAATAGTTTGTGGAATAATATGTGGTGTCACACCCCAACCGATGGCGGAATACATCGGGGCGAGACTTGTAGTAGATTGTTCAAAGACTTCATGACACTAGATTTTGTGACAATATAGTTTAAAGATAGAATTTCATTTATTGTCTAAAAATAGAAATACAAGTAGTTTAAATAACGAAAATCACAACAACAAGAATATGACAACTTGAACTAGAGTGAGTTTCTATGTCCAATCCTAAGTAGTTTTCTTGAAATGTCTTGCAACAAATATTTCCTGCAACATGTATAAAATATCCGTCAACACATAAAGCATTGGTGAGCATACTAGTTTTGACATACATATATAGTATAATAAAGTTTTGCTTATAGGCATATGCATGAGAACCATACAAATGGCGACTAGCCACGAAGAATTTTGCTTAACATGACCCATGTAGGGGGCGGATAGCCAATCCTATAGCGCTATACATGCAAGGTGGGTTGTCAACTATATGAACATTTGTATGTTAGAGTAAATAATTCTACATAGCATAGCGTACAAGCATATAATAGACTTTAGATTGCGCATGATAGAATTTAGAATATGATAGACTTTATACTAAGCATAATAGATTGTAGAGTTTAAAATCGTTTGAGTTTTGATAGTGATACATGTTGAGCCCCAAAGAATAAAGGATAAAAGGGGGACAAGTATGAACTCACCTTTGGGTGCGTTTTAGCAAGGTTCCAAAAGAATGAGTCTTGGGGGATTAGTTCCTTAGCCTTGGTTGACTAGAATTAGAAAAGTAAAGAGTCTTAGGTTCGAGTTTAGATTATAGATTCAAGAGAGTCAAGCAAGCCTTTTAGGCAAACCAAGCACAAATTGCCTTTAGGGCAATCTGGATGGTCATGAGATTAAGTTAGACCAAGCACAAAATCATCATAGATGATTCAGATGGTATAAGGTTAGGAATGTGAATCCATTTGATAGGTTCATGTCATAACCACTTCGTTTATGGAATAAACGTGGGTTTTAGACACGGGATTTCCCCTTTCTAGTGTGGATAAATCCGTAGCACAAGAAGGGTCAAGAGAGTTGATAAGGTAGGGTGTAACCACAAACCTTCCAAAGATTAATAATAGGATAATAAGATAGAAGATTGAAAGTAAGTTTATAATAATACATAATATAACCAACACCATAGCACAAATCCATCTAACATTAGATTGTTAGTAGACTTGGTTGGTTCCTTCACAACAAACATCCTTAGGACATAAAAAAACAATTCAGAAAAATAAACCCATTTGGGACCTCTTTTAGGTGCTCTACCCTTATCACACTTATGTGGATAAACATGGGGAAGATCCTAGAGGTTTCTCCAAGGAGTTTTGGATAGAAAAGAGAAGGAAAAACATAAAAGAATTGAAGGTTTGAGCCTAGAAACTTACTGATGTGTTTTCAGGAAGTTTGCTCAAAAACCTTGAAGAATAGAGAAAGTTTTAAAGAGAAAAGAGATGAACAAGAGATTATGGAGTGGGGATGGGTTGTATTTATAGGTGGGATGAGTTGGTTGGGTATTAAATAGAGTTATTAGGGTGGTTGGGAGGTGATTAATGGGCTTAAGAGTTTAATTAATAGGAAGGGGTGATGGTCACTGTTAACGAGTGAAGAAACAACGAGTATAAACAACGTATATAATGGGATAATAAGTGTGGGGTGCAATGACTCGTGTTCGCTGCAGGGTATAATCCTTTGCTCACAACGATGGTTAATCTATGATTATGTGCACAAACGACAAGCAGAATAATATAATAGACAAGGATGTAAGTGGTTCGGTCTTGTGAGACCTACGTCCACTGAAAAGGATGATCTTTATTGAAAAAGGATACAAGTAATGATACAAGTGTATTGATTCTAATTGGTGGATTCACTCCCTTAAGAAAGGAGGCCAAGTCCTCCTTTTATAGGAGGTGCGTGGGCCTGGGGTCATCGGGCCCACTTCGATTGTCAATGGGCTTGGGCCCGAGGCCCGGGCCGGTTGCTTATGAGCCCATTTAGTTGGATCTCAATCCTTAGTTAGGTAAAGTGACCCAAGTTGATGAGGGCTACTCTTGATTGGGCCACGTGGCGCTTCGTGGTTGGCCGGCTGGGCGGTGCCCTGCCATTGATACACGTGGCGCACTGTGGCTGGTTCAGCAGAAGGGACTCTTTTTCCTCTGATGTCAGACGGTGTCAGGCGGCTGACCAGTTGTCAGCTGACACCTGATGGGAGGTGGCAAGTTGGGCTCCAGGGAGGATGTACCCAGGCGCTGTCACCTGGTGCTTCTGCGCGGAGTGAGCAGTTCGCTTTGGCGCTGCTGTGTTATCTTCTTAGGTGTGTTGTTTTAGGCGGAGCTGGAAAAATGGGTAGGGTGCGCCTGAGAGCGCTAGGGAAAAGTACCCTACCCCTTCAAGTCCCCCAAGTCCAGGGTGTCTCCTGTTCTTGCTTAGAGATCTGGTGGGGCGCTGGACTAATGTGTAATTTCTGTTGTGTTGTTTACAGCTATTGTAGAATATGTGTACTGCAACATGTTTGTAAAGAAGAGTGCTCGTTGCATCTCTGGAAAAATATGTTAATGTGGGGAAAGAGTGGGCGTTGCTACTCTGGTGGCATGTGGAAAGATAAAAGTGTCCCCTTATCTTTGTACATGGCTCTTTCTTTTTATAAAAGACCGGCGCCAAGTTGAGACTTAGCGCAGGTGATAATTTTTCACTTTCAGCCGGTAATGGCAAAGTCTGGTGAAAACGTTCTTTCAATTTTACGTCAACCCAGCGCCAAGTGATGACGTGGCAGTCTGTGTGTGAGATAGTAAAATTTGGCGGAGAACGTCTTTTCAATTTTATGTCAACCCAGCGCCAAGTGATGACGTGGCAGTCTGGGTGTGAGATAGTAAAATTTGGCGGAGAATGTCTTTTCAATTTTACGTCAACCCAGCGCCAAGTGATGACGTGGCAATCTGGGTGTGAGATAGTAAAATTTGGCGGAGAACGTCTTTTCAATTTTACGTCAACCCAGCGCCAAGTGAAGACGTGGCAGTCTGGGTGTGAGATAGTAAAATTTGGCGGAGAACGTCTTTTCAATTTTACATCAACCCAGCGCCAAGTGATGACGTGGCAGTCTGGGTGTGAGATAGTAAAATTTGGCGGAGAACGTCTTTTCAATTTTACGTCAACCCAGCGCCAAAGTGATGACGTGGCAGTCTGGGTGTGAGATAGTAAAATTTGGCGGAGAACGTCTTTTCAATTTTACGTCAACCCAGCGCCAAGTGATGATGTGGCAGTCTGGGGTATTTAATGTGCAATCCTCTTAATTAAAAATTAAAAGGTTTCCTTGAAATTAGGAAACGTGCTGGAGAAGCTGAGACGGTTGGTGAACGTGTCAGGGTGCAGAGGGGATGTCTGCACAGTTGTCAGTCACGTCAGCACGTGGGTGGGTGGTTATTCTTCGTGTGTCAGGTGAGTAGCCGTACACGCGTGCGAGTGGGGGCAGTGTCAGGGTACCTGCTGACGTTTGGCAGGTGAAAGGTCGTCCTTATGACAGACGCGTGGAGTCACGTGCTGCTAGATGACTATTGCCATCCAGCTGTATGCCACGTGTAGCGTCCAGATGCCTCCTCTTCTGGCAAGGTGAAGGGTCTTCTGCCAGCTGTTCCCATCGCATTAAATGTGATGGGTATATATATCTGAGGAGGCTCTTGGATTTTCTTTTTATCCCACTCTTCACAAAAAATCCCTCAACTTCTCTCAAAAAACTTCATCTTCTCCGGTGAACCTTCAAGTTTTCCGGCGAGTTTATTTCTAAGAAATTTTTTCTTTTTCTTAAAAAAGGTTTTGTCGGTATGTCTGAAGGGTCTGATGTTGGGGGAAATCCTGGGAAAGCTGCGAAGACGTCCAAGAAGCTGATCCATAATACAACCTGTAAGTGGGGTGACAAGAGTTTTGCCAAGTTTGTGGAGGCCATGGAGTTTGATCTGTCATGGGAGGTGGAGCTGCCGACTGCGAAGGGTACTGCTTTAGCCCCTCCTCCAGGGAAGATGAGCTTGTATGGGGCCTACCTTGCTCTTTGTGGGTTCCGACTTCCTGCTACCAAGTTCCAGGTGGATACATTGGTGAAGTATGGTGTTCGTGTAACCCAGGTTAGTGGGTTTGGTATGCTTCGTCTCGTTCATTTCGAAGCCTGTTGTCGTGCTTTGGACATTGAGCCGTCTTTTGAACGGTTCAATGTCTTCTATGTGATGAACATGGAGCAATCTTGGTTCAATTTCGTCCCCCGTCCTCTTGTACCACCGGTTGGGACAACCTCTCCTAAGTCACTTCATGACTGGAAAGAGAAATTTTTCTATGTCAAGAGGGGAGTCATACCTGTGGATATGCCATGGATGGTTGTTGCCGAGCGTCAAAGGGTGCCTGATCATCCTGTTATGGAGGGGTTCAGGGAGCAAGCATGGTTTAAAGATCTGGTGGCTCATGCTTCTCCGTTTGACACGGGTATGTGTTCGGAAGCCATGTTGGCTTTGTTGGGTATGAGCCGTGTTCAGCTTGTGGAGGGGAAGGAGCCTGTGGTCACTACACCTGGTAAGTTTTTTGTCTCCATGATGCTTTCTCAGTTGTTTTTATTACTGTTGACTGAGTTTCATCTTGCTTACTCAGGGATGTCAAAGTTTGATGCGTTTTTGTTGCGGGATAAAGCCCCTTTGGAGTGGAGAGACCCTGCGGAGGGTAGGGTATCTGTGATTGATCAGATGGTTGATAGGTTCTATTTTCCGTACCTGGAGTTCAAGCCTACTGGTATGCTTATTTCACGTGAGCATCCTATAAATCCTGATCCTTTATGTTCTGTTCCACACTTAACGACCCCTTATTTTGTTGTTTCCTTTGATGGGGAATCAACTGGGTCTTCTGTGGAACTGGTGCATCCACCGCCTCCGCGTGGTCATAAGAAAAGTGCGCCGCGTGTTCATAAGCATAAGGTGTTATTTCAAGCTAAATCTGCGCCTTTGAGTGCAGGTGGTGAAGGACTTTATTTTGGTCAGCGTGATAGGCGTGCGGAATCTTCTTCTTCCTCCGCCCCTAAAGATGTTGATGTAGCTGAGACTCCATTAAAGAAGAAGCGGAAACTGGGTAAAGTCCAGAGTGTGAAGGCTGGGTCCTCAAGATCTGGTGGAGCTGGTCCTACGCCGTTTGCACTGGAAATTAGTCCGCCGCCGGAGCGCCGTCCTCTTATACAGAAGACTGTGAAGAAAGTGACTAGTAAGTGACTCGTTCAGCTTGTCTTTCTTGTCTTCATTGTAGTAACGTGTTCCTAAGTGTTATGCTTTGTTTCTTTGTAGTTGTTTCTCCGCAAGCTCCTGGTTCCTCCTCCGGTCCAACTCCTTCTGAGGTGGGGATTGCCACGAAAAGGAAGGAGGAAAAGGCGCGAGCGGAGGCTGAGAAAGTTCAGGCAGAACAAGAGGCAGCTGAGGCCGAGAAGCGGGCCAATGAAGCTGCTGCCAAGAAAGCGGAGGAGGAGAGGGCTGCAGCTGAAAAGCTGCGTTTGGAGGAGATAGCCAAGAAGGTTGAGGAGAAAGCAGCAGCTGAAAAGCTGCGTTTGGAGAAGGAGAAAGCCGAGGCGGAGGCCAAGGCTAAGGAGGATGAGGAGGCCACCAGGGTTGCCTCCCAGCAGGTGCCGTCTGGCAGTTCTCCTAGGGGTGGTAGTGGTGTCGGGGTGATTAGGCAGGTTGGTGATATGCCTTCTGGTGGAAGGTCAAGTGTTGAGCGGAGTGACCCGGGTTACTTCGCGGGTGATATAATCTGGCGCCCGCACTGGAGTATTCGGGAGAACTCCCGCTTTGCGAATCCTCTTACTGCTGAGGAGTTTGTGTCTCAAGTGGTCCCTTCTAAGGAGAGGGAGTACCAGGATAGCTTGTCTCGCTCGCAGCTGATAACTGACATCTGTGTTGGGCAAGCGCTTCAGGTTGCTGCTGTTGAGTCGTTGAAGCGACGCGATGAAGCGTTTGCCCATGATATTGCTGATTTTAACGCCAGGCGGTCAGTGCAGGCGCAGAGAGAGGAGAAGCTGAAGTCTGAGGTTGAGAGGTACAGGGATAAGGCGTACAAATCTGAGGATAAGGTGAAAGAGCTTGAGCGTGATCATGCGCTAGCTCATCAAAGGTGGATTGAAGCCTACCAAGTCACTAACCAAGAGACGATGAGACTTAAGGATCAGATCCAGGCGCTGAAGAATGAAAATTCCAAGCTGCAAGAGACTGCTGAAGGTCGTCACAAGGTGTTAGCTGATAAGGATTCGGTGGTGGCCGGCTTGCGCTCGGATTTGCGTGCCAAGGATGAAGAGCTTGTGAATGCTTCTTCCCAGCTGTCTGAGTTGGTGAGTGAGAAGGAGGCTTGGGTGAAAGAGAAGGCTGCGCTGACGGAGGAGAGGGCCTCTTTAGAGGAATCTCTGACTTTGTCGCAGACAGAGGCGGAAAATGCAAAGAGTCTTCTGGACGAAGCCAATGTTGCGCAAGAGAAGGCCCAAGAGTCTGTTCGCTAGGTGATGACTGAGGGTATCGCCGGGGTAAGTATTTTCCTACATTTCTCTGTGTCACTGTATAGTCTATCTCTGACTGTTTTATCGCTTGTTTGTATATTTTCAAGCGGTTCTGGAATGAACCCAATCTCGGCGACCAGGTTGCTACCATTGCTGCTGCTGTGCGCGCTGCTTGGGAGGCCGAGGGATTTGACACTGGGTTTTACCATGCGCTGAATGGAGGGCGTATAACTGAAGGTGCGCATGATGGTAAACCCAGGGAGAAGAAGTATGAAGCTGAACTCCTTAAGTTTGAGCAAGTTGAATTCCCTATACTGAAGACAGTGGCGGACTGTAAATAGTATGCTGATCCTGCTGGCGCCCTCCGTTACTTTATTGAAGAATCCGATCGTTTGGGTGCGGAGGCGCAAAAGAAAGGGAAGCAAGCAGCAGCTGGTGGGGAGTGACGTGATTGTCGTGGTACACGTAAAATTTCCCAATTACAACTATTGAATAGTGGCAAGAAGGTATCGAACACAGGGAGTTTGTGGAATGTGTGTAAACTAATAATTTTGCGAATTAACTAAAATTAATCTAATAAATAAAAATAAAGATCAAGAGTTGTTGATTGTTTTAGATTTGAACTAAATTATAAACTAATTACTTAACCAAAGTGAGTTTGTTTCTTAAGATTATTAAAGCAATGACCATTCCAGGATCCGTTTTCCCTAAACACTTATGCAAAAGTTCCAACTAGACAGAGTTACATAGACATAACTCGTGCATAAACAATTGTTGTGATAAAAGGGAACAAAGTACTCGGATTATATTAATGCGAGGTTGTTGCCCGATGACCAATTAATCAATTAACCAACCTAAATCCTACCCGCAATATCTCGATTGTTAGCAACACCAAGAACGTACGATTAAGACTAAATATTGGTAAAGTAATTAACAACTACAAACAATTGTTCAAACACCACAATAATCAAGCAAACATACTAGATTATCATTCTAGAAATTCATAGAAAAATACATAAGAGTTCAAGAAAAACTTCACCAAAGAATGATCACCAAATGTTTAGCCTAGCATAGCTTGGTGAATCATCATCATCTTCAAGCAATTGTTCATAAGGATTATAAACATCAAAAACAATGATTAGACAATGTTCTCCAATGATTAGTTCAGCCAAAAATCGCCCCCAAGAGTCTTAGAAACGTTCACAATGAAAGAGATGCCCAAAAGACACCATAACTTCGCCTTAAATGGTGGGAGTTACAAGATTGTGCAGGGTCCACCGTACCTTACGGTGCCCACCGTAAGGTACGGTGGGGTTAAAAATCCTGACGGTGATAACACGCTGATGAACGGTAACAAAATAAGTGTCCACAGGCCACCGTACCTTACGGTGGCTACCGTAAGGTACGGTGGACACTTCTAAAAATCATTTTTTTCTTCGATCAATTCTTCCTTGTCCCGATCCGTTCCGATCCGTTCCAAAGCCCGTATTTCTTCATTTTTAGCTCCTTAATACACCTGCAACCAAAGCACTCGTAGTCACCCAATTCCAAGCAATAACGTGATCAAATGTGGTTAATATAAGCGTTTTAACAATATGGAGGGTTGTTCCTTGAACCACCCGTCACATCCCCACACTTAACCATTGCTTGTCCCAAGCAAGCCATCAAAAATCTATTTCCCACCAAAACAATCATTTTAAAATCAAGCATCAACATGTAATCCTTGTATTAACCCATCCTTAACACCCAAATCAACACACCCCTCACAATGTCTCTCCTCTCGGTTACAAATAAGCTCTAGCATGAATGAGCTAGACACACAAAAGGCAAACGGGCGGTTGCACAACCATAAGCTTGTACCTAAATCAATCTTCCCCTTATGAGTGTTAAACATGAATGCAAATCAAAGGGACTTTCAAGGTTGTAACTTGGCTAAGTGTAAAGGTAGGGAATGGAATATATATGAGTAGCGCAAACTTTCCCCGGTCTTTTATTACACAATGACACACACGCACATGGCTAACACACGCAACATACATACATACGAACACGAACATAATAAATATCACACATAAACTTTCCTTTTTTTTTCTTTTTTTTTCTTCATATATATTTTTTTTCTCTTTTTTTTTCGAACAAGTAAACTATATAAACAAACGAAACGCACACAACTAAACTTCAAACTTATACTTAGCATAACATACTAACACTCTATTTAACACACAAGACCGGGTCAAGTTGGGTATTAATTTAGGGAGCTAGTTTGAGGGTTAACAATTGATAGGCTTTTAAGGCACAAAATTGGGCAACTAAATGTCCAAACGCCCACCCCTCTCGCTACCATGCTCATGTATGTAATATATGAGGTCCAACCCCCCAAAACCCACACTCATGCTCAATCTAGACGAGGCTACCTAATGCCCTTATCCTTTTCACACTCATGTCCAACTAAAGATTCAAATTGTATCCAAGCACAAGTTCTAGTGCACCCCCACCCGTTGCCACTCTCTCAAAGAAAGGTATTATTTATGTACAAGTTTGGCTTAAACTCTCACCAAGAATAAAAGTGGGTGTTAAGGGTTGCCGGTGTGTCTATTGGGGTTAATTCAAGGTGTTCCAATTTTCACAATGTTTATGCTTGATTACAAAAAATTTTAAAAACCTCAAAAATTTTCCCCATCCCCACACTTGGGATACATTGTCCCCAATGTGCGGTTTTTGGAAGGAAACGCTCCAATACTCAAACCACAAACTTCTTTTTGGTATTTTCATTTTATATTTTTTTAGATTTTTAATTTTTAAACAACACACCTCCTACTACCACAACCCGAACCAATCATCATCAATCATAACACCACCCAACCACCCGATCCCAAAAACATAAAGGAAAAACAAACAGAAAATAAAGCTATGTACAAAAGAGCACAACCTGGTCAGTAGTAGCGAGGCTGAGGCGGCCCGAACACCGAGGTGAACAAGTCATTCCACTCACCAAAACCAAACACTCCTTCACCGCTTCCTCCTTGCTCCGAGGCTTGTGGTTGTTGCTGTTGTGGATCGACCCATTGAGAATGATGGAGTGGTGGGGTCGGATATGAGACGCTTCCATCAAATGGCGGTAGAGACCCGTAATCCACCGGTTGTGGATTCGCCACTACGGGTCTCCCCGCATGCCAGTCATCGTTCATTCGCCTATTTTGATCATCAATATATCTATGATTGATCTCCACCTGTTGAGCATAAGCATGCCCCGGTTCCACATCTCCTGACGATCAAAGCCCTGCTTCATCATTCTCTCCATGCTAGCACTCATCATTGTCTGATGATCAAATAGAGTGCGTTCCGACCCCGACCACGTGTCGAATACCGAAGCTGGGGGGGCGTTGGTCTTCAATCACCTGTTGCATACTCCCCCCAAAAGCCCAACCATCAGCATAAACCCGCTCGGTAAAGTCATAGAAACCTCCACCATGTGTCCCACTAGAACTCCCCTGTCCTATATCCATGTGTCCTCCAGTTGGATTCTCCTCATAGTCCTCATCATCACTCGGTGGCTGTTCACCCCCACTCTCAACTTCATCTTCCTCACTGGGCAAAAGTGCCCTCGCATCTCTCTTTAGCACTCTCCATCTTTGACCCCCGCTTTTAAGTTTATGGTACCTTTCCGACTGAGAATAAACCCAACCGGTCCCTATTGTTGATAGCTCAATAGGTTTGAATTTCTTTCTTTTTCTTCCCACATCTTCTTCAGTTATAGCACCCTGTTGCTTCAACAAACCTGTGATCATTCTACAGTATGGGATAATTGATCTTTCCACCGAATTTCTACATATCCAAACATGATTCAGAATCAAATACCGAATGGAAAATTTTGGTCCACCATGCATCAAGGAGTAGAGGATTGGAATTTCTGGAAACCGCACCTCTTGCTTATCTGCCCGTCTTGGTAACACATTCACAATAATAAACGCCAACAGAAGTTTTGGCTCAATCTTCAAATTCTTCCGATACAGTGTCCCAGTATAAGTACCCGGCAGAAATAACGCATCCAACATCTCCATCCACCGTGGATGCTTTTTCGGGCTAATCAACAAATCATTAATGCTCGGGTTTTTATACTCCTTTGCCGGTAGACTATCATACTTGGCCAACCGGCGCAATGTCTCATAGGACATTTCCACTTCCACTCCATTCACTTCACCAATTAATTTCATCTTGGATGGAGAATCATACCTAGGACATCTCAATGTCGCCATCCATTCCTCAATTTCTTCCATAAACAAAGACTTCTCTTCCTGATCATAACAATGGAGCGTCGCTTCCCAACCTAAAGCCTTGAATCTATCAAACACTCCGAACGGTCATCCGTCACCCTCGTCTTTCGTCAAATTTAAAATATTAGTCCTTCAAATATTTCCATTAAAGTCCCTGGAAGTTTCGTCGTTCTCAAATTTCATTTTAGAGCGAATTAAAAGTTTTATCAGTTATATTTATACAAATGCGTAGGTGAAACGTATTCGTAAAAGATTTTATATATAAAAAAAATTATTTTAAGTATTACAAAGCTTTGAAAAACATTTTTGTTAATTGATATTAACTTGGTTAAGTTTTATAAAGGGGAAACTAACCAAATTAAAATTAAACTAACTAGGTTAAAAGAGGGGGACCTTTTCTGCCAAGTTATGAAAGTTTTAAACTCAAAAAAAAGCTATGTCTCCCTCCAATCTCATTCCGGCCAGAGAGGCTCGCCGCCGGCGAGTCTCCGGCGTGTCTCAGATCACATAATAAATGCTTTTTAGCCGTTTATATTGTTTCCCAAACGTTTCTCCTAGGATTTTCAACGAAAGACCATTAAAACCAATCATTAACACGCGTTTTTAAAGTGTTTAAATCGGGGTCGGTTATGTTTATCGACCAGAATTAAATATTGAGTTAAAACCCGTTTTTTTTAGTGATTGTGATATAGAACGATTATATAATAAGCTTGCTGCACCTTTAAACGTCTTGTACATACAAAAAAATACCACGTTATCATCTAGGAAGGTCCTCAAATTTTGGTTCATAGGTTTCGGGTCTTGCAACTTCATTTTCGGCTTCAATCGTTGTTGTAAGTCCTATTTTAACATGTCGTGTTGTTTCTTGATAATCTCTCATTGAAAGCCCTCTATCACAGAGTTCTAATCTAGCCTAAATCGTATTATTGATTTGGGTGTTAGGGTTAGGGTTTAGAAGGAGAATTGGGGAAGAAGATGAACATTGAGTTATTGTATAAATATATTCTGTTTTGCAATAAATAAACAAACTGATGTGTAGCCTAGTGGTTGTGTGTGTATTTTAACCAACTAAACAACCCAGGTTCGATTCCCACTTGATGCATGCCTTTTTCTGATTTTTTTTATTTATTTATTATTCTATTACTTTTCCTTTACCTTATAAATATTTAAAATTCATTTAAACTTAGAATATTTATAGAAAATTCAATTTTGCTTCAAAAATTATGAAAATTTAGGAGTAGCTTCTTGATCCCTCATAGAAAATTGTCATAATTTTTATTTCTGGAAAATATTTTATTTTCGTAATTTTACTATTTAATTTGTTTTAATCATATTTAATTCATTAAAAATTCATTCTTAATGGTTTTTATCTCAAAATTTGTCATAAATTATTTCTAATCATTATGAACTAAAATAAAAATTATTAGTTCAGAAAACACTTATTTTTATTAATTTTCCTATTTTTAATCATTTAAACATGATTTAATTCTATTAAAACAGTTTTAAATATAAATAAGTTTATAAAAATTAGGAGAGAATTATTCTCATTGATTTACATCATAAAGAATTCATTTTCTATAAAACTAGGATTTTTGGATCATGTATGGTATTATTAGTCTTATTTATGTTTAATTAGACATAATAAAACATTTATTTATTTATACAATTTAAACATCTATTTTATAAATATTTTTCTTATAAAATAGAAATACTCATATGGTTTAATGTCTTTATTATCTTTTGTTGGATTATTGTGTAACTCAAAATTATTTATTTATATATTTATGATTATTGTATTTATTTTAATTTAGTTAAAGTAACTAGCTAAATTATTTTGTCTTAATTATTCAAACATATTTTTATCTAAATATTCAATAGGTAATAATTATATTATTTAAACCACATTTACAACCTTTCATATATTATTTGTGATATACAACTTTTACATTAACGTGACTTATCATAAAAACTCTAATTCCCCAAATAGACTTAGCAAACCCTAATGCCTTAGACCCTAGTTACCTTAGACTTTTTAGACATTTCCTTATTAGTATGCTTACACATTATAGGTTGAATTCCTCGGAATTCCCATTACTTAGCTCACGACCGCTTAAGTTGGATTTTGCTCGCTTTCGCAAACAGTGAGTATATCTTTCCCCTTTTTACCGTTTTACTACTTTGGGGTGACTCATGTACTTATATATTAATCAAGTTTCAATTTCTTATACTTAATGCAATTCTCATGTGTGTTTGCTTTATGATAATTGGTGTGTCTATGACTTGTCAAAATCATTAACCGCTGGGCGGCCTAGCTTTTCAATGAATAGTACTATGGTATACCCCCTTGAGACTCTGTTGAGAGAATCTTGGCCATTGTCTTGTTAATTCATTATTCAGTTGGTTAGTCATGTGTTAGTCATTATTCTCAGGTTTGGTTTTGAACGGATATTACTTATTACATAATTGCAAATGGTACTGCACATGAATTGCTAAACACTTTTCTACTATATTTATTTAAACAGGATATGCTCACCAATACAATTTTTGTATTGACCAAATTATTTTGTACATGTTTCAGGTTGTTTTGAGATGCATTCTTTAAGCTTTCGGATTTATATTTAGATTTTGATTCATTGTATTTCAATTTAGTTGGCAATTAGAATCGTTGTATTTCATTTCAATGTAATAAATTATTTAATCAATGTATTCAAATTTACACTTTAGTACCATGAGCTATTGAGCAATCGTCACTACGTGACACCTCGATGTTTCCGCCATCGGTTGGGGTGTTACAGATTGGTATCAGAGCCATGGTTATAGGGAATTAGGTTATTAGAATGCCTTTTAGCCTAGACTATAACTAAGTTTACTTTCACGAGTCCTCTCGTGTATATGTCTCTCGTTTCTTATATTTTCTTTCAAGATATTTTCGTTATGATTATTTCTCGTTATTCTTTCGATATTTTGCTTGGTGAAGAAGACACTCGTATTTCACAAACGAAACGATATCATCAAGTTAGGAGTGGTATCCATACCTTGGTGATTAGTTTCACTCCTTTATATGTTATTTATCTTAGGAATATATCTTTGAGATAGGAGTGACACCCATACCTCAAAGAGTATTACCTTCAAAAAGAAACTTAACCACTCAGCTGGGAGTGATATCCTTAACTTAGTGATTGGTTCCATTCCACAATAGTATTCAATTTTGAAATACATCTTTGAGTTAGGAGTGAAATCCACATCTCAAGGATCTATTTCCACATCTCGTTTTTAATCTAGCTAAAATTTTGGAATTTACCAGTGACGGGGTATGTGCAATCGGGAAAAGATGACCATTCACACATAGGTTCAAGTACGCTCCCCACAAGTCACTAATAATATTTCAATTCCTTTGGCTAGTCACCAGATTCATTAGAAATATTTTTGATATATTTTTCATTTATTGTTTGAAACTCTTATCATAATTTTCTATAATGCAGTTATTATGTCTTTTGAGTTTTCTCTATTAATAGCTATCACTATTTGTGCATTTTTCCATTTTCCATTATTGACTCTTAAGTTTTGTTTAACATTTGGATTTTAAGCTCCATCTTTTGATGTTTTATATACTCATTAATTATTCGCTTTTGGATTTTTTTTCCATCATCATTATTAAAACTTTTATCCGCTTTAAAAACTCACACTATTTTCATTTATGATTTGTGATTTCTACACTATTGTCGCATTGACTTTTTATCATTCACGTCATTTCTAAATCTTGGTCTTTTGAAAACACATTTGATTTATATGATTTTCGAGAAAATAAACTTGCGACTGATAATATGCATTATGACAATTTTCAACTCGACTTCTTGTAAACACATGAAAGTATGTACTTGCGAAGTCTTTTCATGTGAAGCTGTTTTGAATCTAAAAAGTTATTCTCATGCATCACTATTATACTTTCAACTATATCACAAAGTTCGAGTAAAACTACATTTTGTTTTATAAACAATAACTTATCTTTTACACTTACACTCTTTCAGTCGCAAAACTTTTGGTCTAATTATTGGTCATGTCTTCACCAAAATGTTGCTAAATGTCTTTTAACATATAGTACATATATTTTAAACCCGCATAGCCAGTAGACTATACGTATGTTCCGTCCACTCTTAGTTGCAGTAAATATCATTATCTTATTCTTACATCATCTTATTTTATTCTATTCGCATATTATCTTATTTAGGATTACTCCTGTATTATTATGTTATTGGTGGCTATCCCCACGCGTTGTTTACAATTATTCTCGCACTAATTATTAGTAGTCATTCTTACATCACTCGTTTTGAGCATTAACTTAACTCGTTTACTTTCATTTTGTGAAAATTGTGCGATTTACATGATTTATATTATACCATTCTCTCAATCGAAGTTTTATGCTATACTTATGTACTTTGATGCACATTTGGTATGCATATTTTTTTCCTGTTTTTGAGCAAAACCCTGTTATTATACTTTACATTATTTTGTTCATCATCATGGCCAATGAACATACTAGTTGATAATTTTGTATGAGATCTAAGCCAGTGCCCACGTACGACTCAGGTTAGAGTATTTCTTTAATCCGAGGGGAACGGTGTAAACCTCAGGGTTATCAATATGGGTGTTTAAAGCCAACGATGTGAACAAAAGTTACCGGTTAAGGGTGAACCCGAAAGGGAAGAACCTCTAACCATGTCTTATACTTACATGTTATTCTCATTACGGTTAAAGGGAAAACCCGAAAGGGAAGGACCTCTAACCATGTCATGATTAAACATTATTTCAAGTACAGTGGCTATTACATATTGGTTGCACACATTTATTTCATGTTTGGGTTATGGAAAAGCATAACACCCTAGTGTAAGTTAAATCGATGATTACGGTCCGGAACGCAATCATGGGCTTACAGGTACATGAGGGTGGTGTGTAATTCTATTTAGGCTGTTGGTAGACAATCAGTACGAGTCCAAAGTATTGTAAGTGTGGTGGGTTAGCTGCGGTACACCCTATATATAAGCATAAACGATACTGCGGGAGCGGACTAGGAGTCGGACCAAGCACCTACCCATTACTTGCTAATTACTTCTTCATTAGATCGTTGACTAATAGCTAGAATTTTCAATAAGAACATTTTACATAAGTTGCAATTAGTTTTGTTGGAGTTTTTCTTGTTGACCACCTCTTCAGAAACCCTTTAAACTTTATATACCCTTGCACTCTCTATTAGTCGAAATCCGGTTGCATGTCCTTAATGACGCTTAGTCAGGAACCTTTCTAAAGTAGGGGAGACTGCTTCATTAGTACCTCTACCCTCACTCGTTACACATTCCCAAGACCTTACTCATCTAAATTTTCAACATTCTAACTTTGGGTTAACCGTCAAAGATTTTGGAACTTTTACTTTGGGTATTAGATAACTATTTTAAATGTTGAATCATAAATGATGAAATTTTCTTTTAAAAACCTAGTTGACTTTTACAACGTCTTTTATTTCACAGTAACCTCCGCTTGAAAGAAATTTCGAGACGAAATTTTCTAAAGTAGGGAAGACTGTGACATCCGTCACCCTCGTCTTTCGTCAAATTTAAAATATTAGTCCTTCAAATATTTCCATTAAAGTCCCTGGAAGTTTCGTCGTTCTCAAATTTCATTTTAGAGCGAATTAAAAGTTTTATCAGTTATATTTATACAAATGCGTAGGTGAAACGTATTCGTAAAAGATTTTATATAAAAAAAATTTATTTTAAGTTTTACAAAGCTTTGAAAAACATTTTTGTTAATTGATATTAACTTGGTTAAGTTTTATAAAGGGGAAACTAACCAAATTATAATTAAACTAACTAGGTTAAAAGAGGGGGACCTTTTCTGCCAAGTTATGAAAGTTTTAAACTCAAAAAAAAGCTATGTCTCCCTCCAATCTCATTCCGGCCAGAGAGGCTCGCCGCCGGCGAGTCTCCGGCGTATCTCAGATCACATAATAAATGCTTTTTAGCTGTTTAAATTGTTTCCCAAACGTCTCTCCTAGGATTTTCAACGAAAGACCATTAAAACCAGTCATTAACACGCGTTTTTAAAGTGTTTAAATCGGGGTTGGTTATGTTTATCGACCGGAATTAAATATTGAGTTAAAACCCGTTTTTTTTAGTGATTGTGATATAGAACGATTATATAATACGCTTGCTACACCTTTAAACGTCTCGTACATACAAAAAATACCACGTTATCATCTAGGAAGGTCCTCAAATTTTGGTTCATAGGTTTCGGGTCTTGCAACTTCATTTTCGGCTTCAATCGTTGTTGTAAGTCCTATTTTAACATGCCGTTTTGTTTCTTGATAATCTCTCATTGAAAGCCCTCTATCACAGAGTTCTAATCTAGCCTAAATCGTATTATTGATTTGGGTGTTAGGGTTAGGGTTTAGAAGGAGAATTGGGGAAGAAGATGAACATTGAGTTATTGTATAAATATATTCTGTTTTGCAATAAATAAACAAACTGATGTGTAGCCTAGTGGTTGTGTGTGTATTTTAACCAACTAAACAACCCAGGTTCGATTCCCACTTGATGCATGCCTTTTTCTGATTTTTTTTATTTATTTATTATTCTATTACTTTTCCTTTACCTTATAAATATTTAAAATTCATTTAAACTTAGAATATTTATAGAAAATTCAATTTTGCTTCAAAAATTATGAAAATTTAAGAGTAGCTTCTTGATCCCTCATAGAAAATTGTCATAATTTTTATTTCTGGAAAATATTTTATTTTCGTAATTTTACTATTTAATTTGTTTTAATCATATTTAATTCATTAAAAATTCATTCTTAATGGTTTTTATCTCAAAATTTGTCATAAATTATTTCTAATCATTATGAACTAAAATAAAAATTATTGGTTCAGAAAACACTTATTTTTATTAATTTTCGTATTTTTAATCATTTAAACATGATTTAATTCTATTAAAACAGTTTTAAATATAAATAAGTTTATAAAAATTATGAGAGAATTATTCTCATTGATTTACATCATAAAGAATTCATTTTCTATAAAACTAGGATTTTTGGATCATGTATGGTATTATTAGTCTTATTTACGTTTAATTAGACATAATAAAACATTTATTTATTTATACAATTTAAACATCTATTTTATAAATATTTTTCTTATAAAATAGAAATACTCATATGGTTTAATGTCTTTATTATCTTTTGTTGGATTATTGTGTAACTCAAAATTATTTATTTATATATTTATGATTATTGTATTTATTTTAATTTAGTTAAAGTAACTAGCTAAATTATTTTGTCTTAATTATTCAAACATATTTTTATCTAAATATTCAATAGGTAATAATTATATTATTTAAACCACATTTACAACCTTTCATATATTATTTGTGATATACAACTTTTACATTAACGCGACTTATCATAAAAACTCTAATTCCCCAAATCGACTTAGCAAACCCTAATGCCTTAGACCCTAGTTACCTTAGACTTTTTAGACATTTCCTTATTAGTATGCTTACACATTATAGGTTGAATTCCTCGGAATTCCCATTACTTAGCTCACGACCGCTTAAGTTGGATTTTGCTCGCTTTCGCAAACAGTGAGCATATCTTTCCCCTTTTTACCGTTTTACTACTTTGGGGTGACTCATGTACTTATATATTAATCAAGTTTCAATTTCTTATACTTAATGCAATTCTCATGTGTGTTTGCTTTATGATAATTGGTGTGTCTATGACTTGTCAAAATCATTAACCGCTGGGCGGCCTAGCTTTTCAATGAATAGTACTATGGTATACCCCCTTGAGACTCTGTTGAGAGAATCTTGGTCATTGTCTTGTTAATTCATTATTCAGTTGGTTAGTCATGTGTTAGTCATTATTCTCAGGTTTGGTTTTGAACGGATATTACTTATTACATAATTGCAAATGGTACCGCACATGAATTGCTAAACACTTTTCTACTATATTTATTTAAACAGGGTATGCTCACCAATACAATTTTTGTATTGACCAAATTATTTTGTACATGTTTCAGGTTGTTTTGAGATGCATTCTTTAAGCTTTCGGATTTATATTTAGATTTTGATTCATTGTATTTCAATTTTGTTGGCAATTAGAATCGTTGTATTTCATTTCAATGTAATAAATTATTTAATCAATGTATTCAAATTTACACTTTAGTACCATGAGCTATTGAGCAATCGTCACTACGTGACACCTCGATGTTTCCGCCATCGGTTGGGGTGTTACAGTCGCTTCCCAACCTAAAGCCTTGAATCTATCAAACACTCCGAACGGTCCAAAATCTCTTTCGCTCACTTCTCTTTCACAAAGGAATGCCCCAGCCCGATCTGACAACCCCTTAATTTGGTCATGGAACAATGTCGGTTGCCAATCCCTTGGTTTTTCATTTAGAGGACCCGTCTTCCATTCCGGCTTATTAGCCGGGTCTAACCTTGGCGCTTCAGGTGCTTGTTGCATTTCCTCATCAGACTCGTTATTCTGTGCAACATACTTTCTTCGTTTATATTGTTGCGCGGGTTGCTTCCCTTTAGCTTTGGCGGCGGATGAACTTGATCCTGCTACTTCACTAGTTCATGCCATATTTCTACACAATGTACAAGCAAACACAAAAACAAAACAAAACAAAACAAAACGAATCAGCCCCATATAGTAGACACATCCCCACACTTGCTTGTTATCATGGTAGTAAATGTTTGTGAACAAAAATACCATCTTTGGTTTGACAAAAATTGGGCATGACGCCTCTACAATCTTAACATTACCAAAAGTTCACAATTTCCACTCAATATTTCATCTACTACCACATTATTACCAAAACACAATATATACATTCTAATATATACTAACAAGCAAGTGGGTATGAACTAGGAAAAACAAAACCTCTATTCTTCACAATGTACATCAAAATTAGGACAAATAGGACACATACCTTTGATTAGAAGATGCTACAAAACAAGAAAACTTGAAAAACCCCCCAATTTATGCGATCCTAGGGTTTGAGATTCGGCCATCAAAACGTGTTTTTCTTTCAATTTACTACCCAAAATCAGAAACTAGATGAAAATCTAGTCAAGATAGACCCAAAAATCGTAAGATTTGATGAAGGATTGAAGGTTTTATGAGGATTTGAAGATGTGAAGTAGATGGTTATGGTGTTGGTGTTCTTGTGTAGAAGAAGAAGAAGTTGAAAAGTAATTAGGTGAAAAGGAAAGCATGGGCTGGTTTGTATACACATGCAAACGAAAAATTTAATTTTTTTTTATAAAGACGCCACTCTTCCAGACCCCACCGTACCATACGGTGGGGACCGTATGGTACGGTAGACCAAACTCAAAATTAAGCCACCGTATGGCAGCGTGTTCTCACCGTTGGGTTTTGTTTTTTTTTTCAAGAAAACTAATTTTAAAACACTAAAATTACCCTACCCCCTCGAAAATCCCGTGTTGTCCTCAACACAATGCTGGAACCGTTTCGCGACCCGAACGTCCCCACACTTGTTTCAAACACGGGTTTTGATGAAAAACAAAATTAGGCAATAAAACAAAATAAAATAAAATAAAATAAAAATCTAACTATTTACACTACCAAACCTGGGCCTCTCATTGTTGTACTTCTTCCACCGGGCGTAAAAGATAGCCCGCTTTATCCATCTCCAACGCATTGATGTCGTTTCCATCCAAGTATGGCTTCAAGCGATGTCCATTCACCGTTTGTTGCTTATTGGTGTTTTCATCCAATATTTCAACCTCACCAAATTTACCAACCCTGCAAACGATGTACGGACCCATCCATTTACTCTTCAACTTGCCCGCGAACATCTTCAATCGCGAATTGTACAACCAAACCCTTTGCCCTACTTCAAAAGTCTTCTTTCTCAATTTGGCATCATGAACCTTCTTTAGTTTGTCTTTGTAGGCCGATGCACATTCATATGCCTCATCTCTAATCTCCTCCAACTCACTTAGTCGCAACTTCCTTGTTCTACCCGCCTCATCGTAATCCGCATTTACCGTCGTAATCGCCCAGTATGCCCGATGTGCTAACTCCATTGGCAAGTGACAACCCTTTCCATACACCATCCGATAAGGTTTCGTACCAATTGGAGTTTTGTAGGCCGTACGATATGCCCACAAAGCATCATCTAATTTGCTTGACCAATCTTTTCTATCCACACGAACCGTCTTCATGAGAATTTCTTTGATTTGACGGTTGGACACTTCAACTTGTCCACTCGTTTGCGGATGGTACGGTGTTGCAACCCGGTGATTCACACTATATCTCTTCAATAGCTTCCCAAAATTAAAATTTTTGAAGTGTGACCCACCATCACTTATGATTACTCTTGGAATTCCAAACCTGGCGAAAATGTTAGATTGAACAAATTTACAAACAACCGAATGGTCATTTGTCCTTGTAGCAATTGCTTCAATCCACTTCGAAACATAGTCCACCGCCACTAAAATATACAAAAACCCGTTTGAATTAGGAAACGGACCCATAAAGTCGATGCCCCAAACATCAAATATCTCCACAACCAAGATCGGTTGCATTGGCATCTCATCCCTTTTGGATATACTCCCCAACCTTTGACAATTTAAACAATTCCCGGCGAATTCGCAAGCATCTTTAAAAATTGTAGGACAATAAAACCCACATGAAAGTACCCGGTAGCCGGTTTTATGCCCACTAAAGTGCCCACCACAAGCGGAAGAATGAGCATGTGTCAATATTTCTTTAACTTCCGACTCGGGAATACATCTTCGGATCACTTGATCGGGCCCAATCTTGAAAAGATCCGGTTCATCCCAAATATATTGCTTGACTTGGACCATGAATTGTTGTCGTCGTTTCTTGGTCCAATGATCCGGAATAGCACCCGTGGCCAAATAATTAACATAGTGGGCATACCACGGTGCGGCTTGAGTAGACACGGCTAAAAGTTGCTCATCCGGGAATCTTTCATTTATTTCCGTCACATCATCACTCCCTTCTACTGGAATTCGAGACAAGTGATCCGCTACAACATTTTCACTCCCTTTTTTATCCCGAATTTCCAAATCAAACTCTTGAAGTAACAAAACCCATCGAATCAATCGTGGCTTGGCGTCTTTCTTCTCCATCAAATATCGAACCGCACTATGGTCCGAATATACCACCACCTTGCTCCCCCAAATATACGAACGAAACTTGTCCAAAGCATACACCATCGCTAATAATTCTTTTTCGGTTGTGGTGTAATTCAGTTGCGCTTCGGACAAAGTTTTGCTCGCATAGTAGATTACCACCAGCTTCTTGTCAACTCGTTGGCCCAAAACAGCTCCAATTGTAGTGTTACTTGCATCACACATTATCTCGAAAGGCTTCGACCAATCTGGTGGTTGCAAAATAGGAGCCTTGAACAAATGTTCCTTCAACACATTGAAAGCTTGCAAACATTCATTAGTAAAATCAAAAGGAACATCTTTCAATAACAAATTACATAAAGGCTTGGTAATGACACTAAAACCTTTAATAAAACGTCTATAGAAGCCCGCATGTCCCAAGAATGATCTTACCCCCTTCACATTTTTCGGTGGTGGCAATGATGATATTACCCGAATTTTTGCCTTGTCCACCTCCATACCCCGCTCAGAAATTACGTGGCCTAACACAATTCCCTCTTGCACCATAAAATGGCTTTTTTCCCAACTAAGCACTAAATTTTTCTCAACACATCTTTTTAAATCTTTTTGTAATTCGTTGAGACAAGATTCAAAACTAGTGCCAAATATTGAGAAATCGTTCATGAACACTTCCAACGACTCTCCAACCATGTCCGAGAAAATACTCATCATACATCGTTGAAAAGTCGCCGGAGCATTACACAATCCAAATGGCATCCGCCTAAAGGCAAAAGTACCATATGGACAGGTGAAGGTGGTCTTGTGTTGGTCATCCGGGTGTATTGCTATTTGATTATACCCCGAATACCCATCTAGAAAGCAATAGTATTTTTGACCCGAAAGTTTTTCAATAATTTGGTCAATAAATGGAAGTGGGAAATGGTCCTTAGAAGTAGCGGCATTCAATTTCCGGTAATCAATGCACACCCGCCACCCGGTCACGGGTCGGGTAGCAATTTGTTCACCATTATCATCTTTAATTACTTGAATACCGGACTTCTTAGGGACCACTTGAGTAGGACTTACCCAAGCACTATCCGAAATGGGATAAATAATTCCCGCGTCCAACCACTTAATTACCTCTTTCTTTACCACTTCCCTAAGGTTCGGGTTCAACCCTCTTTGCGCTTCTCTCGTGGGTTTTACATCCTCGGTTGTGATAATCTTGTGCATGACAATGGATGGACTTATTCCTTTAAGATCGGCAATTGTCCACCCAATAGCTTCTTTATTCTCCTTCAAAACTTCCATCAACGCCAACTCTTGTGCCATCTCCAAATTAGAGGCAATAATGACCGGTAATGTGTCATTATCCCCTAAGAAAACATATTTCAAGTGGCTTGGCAAATCTTTGAGTTCCAACTTTGGTGCCACTTCTAACGAGGGTTTGGTGCCCGAATCAATTTCCACCGGCAAACTATCAAAATGGTGGGACCATGGTGGTCGACCCTCCTTCAACGCTAACACATCTTGCTTTCCTTCTTCAATCTCCAAATGAAAAGCATGTACCTGTTCAGAAAAATTACAAGCACACAATTCCATTCCATCTTTCTCATACTCACATGGATTGCATCCCTCAATGATATCTACCATAAAACATTCTTCAACACCGGAATCATTAGTATTGTTAGTAAAAACATTTAAACGCATTTTCCGGTTTCCAAATGTCATATCGACCGTGCCAAATCTACAATCAATTACCGCATGTGCGGTGTTCAAAAATGACCGACCCAATATAACATTTTGTTGCTGTTTTGAATCTGCGGATGAGTAATCCAATACCAAAAAGTCAACCGGGTAATAAAATTCATCAATTTTCACAATGACATTTTGAACCATTCCCCGGGGTAACTTATGAGACAAATCGGCTAAAACAACCGTTGTCTCCACCCTAGCTAATGGACCAAAGTCATATTGATCATACAACCCACCCGGTAAAATACTCACTCCGGCTCCAAGATCTAGCAACGCCTTTGCCATTTGAAAATTACCAACTTGAATATTTATCAATGGCGTGCCCGGATCTTGGAGCTGAGGAAGCTCCCCATTTAAAACTGCACTCACTTGACCGGTAACATTTACCCACTCAGGCATTTTTTTCTTTTGTTGCCTCTTTTGCGTACACAATTCTTTCAAAAATTTAGCATATGCGGGTACTTGTTTTATTGCATCAAGTAAAGGAAGCTTTATTTTTACTTGTTTAAACATGTCCCACATTTCTTCTTTTTGGGGACCTCTTGATGCAATAAAATTTTTCTTACCCGGGTCAAGTAGAGCCGATGGAAATGGAACTTGATTCGGCTCATTTTCAGTTTTTTCACTCTCACTCGCTTCCGGTTTTTTAACATTTAATTCTTTTCGTGAAACCGGTGTAACTTCATCATTTTCACTTTCTTCACCCGTAACATCCTCAACTACCCCCTCGACAAAACCCGGTGACAAATCAGCTATAAATTCTTTACCGCTCCTTAAAACACTCACTTGATTAACATTAACATTGTTACCTCGTGAAGAGCCATGTGACGGATTTACCTGAGTATCGCTAGGAAGCTTTCCTTTACCTTTCTTCAATTCCGCCACGTCAGTTGCTAATTGGCCCATTTGAGTTGTCAATGCTTGAATGCTTTTATCACGAACTTCATCCTTTTGTATCCGAGCTTCATCAAGTTGGTTTCGCTTTTGCATGTCTTGTTGCATAGCTTTAAGCATCTCCATGACTTCATTTCCGCTTGATGAATCTTGACCTGAATTTCTTTGACCAGTTTGAGCTTGCCCTTGGTAGCCACTATTGTATCCACCTCTATAATTCCCTTGATTGTATTGTTGGGGAGGCACGTAATTACCTTGAGTAGCTTGGAAATTCGGGTTGGCTTGATTTGATGCATTTCCATACCGAAAGTTTGGATGATTTCGCAGCTAGGTGCTCCCAATGGCGCTCTTGGTTGACCCATTTGTCCTTGCATTGCACCTTGTGGTGCAAATTGTTGTTGATTTTGATGCATAGGTGGTTGTTGATGGTGAATCGGCCTTTGATGTTGAGCTTGCATGTTTGTAGGCCGCAGTTGATTAAGTGGCGTGGGACGTTGCAAGTGCAATCCTTGCGGTCTAACATGTTGCACACCAACCGGTAATCTTCCCGGGTCTTGAAATGGTAAAAGTGGTTGACTTACTTGACTCGTTTGAGCTTGAGAGCCCACAAATGCACCTTCTCCTCCATAATAATACCCCTCTTCATTATACCCACTAAATTCTTCATCATCATACCCATCATCATACACATCTCTTTGAACTCTAGAATTTTGACCACCTTGAAAAGATGAGTAGTAAAAACCCGATTGATTAGGTGGTTGGTAAGTAGATGTGGTGTGGACAATTGTGGAACCTTGTCCTTCTGGTTGTGGGATAGTAGAAGATGATTGACCCGTAGTTGGGAAAAAATGGGAAAATGGTGGTATAGTGTTTGATGGATTAAAGGTAAGGTTTGGATCACTTTGAGTGAAACTCGGTTGGGTGGTATGGATTGGTGTTTCAGGACTAGTGGAAAGGTTAGGTAATGTGGTGTTGGGCGAAAGTTGTGAAGAAGTAGGCATGAATGACGAGGTCGGTTGACCCGTTGTTGGTATGTGAGAGTCTTGCATTATGTTTCTTGGTGTAAATGGTGAAGTAGGTGAATCAATGACTCTGTTTCTTCTTATCAAAACTCGTTTTTTTCTCAATGTTCTTTCAATCTCCGGATTAAACAAAAGTAGTGATGACTCGTGAGAGCCCCTAGTATGCATACACTTGAAGTACCTGCACACTAAACACAACCAGTGTAAACCCGAAAATAACAAAACAAAACTAAAAGATTAACACACGTTGTGCACTACTCCCCGGCAGCGGTGCCAAAATTTGACGTGATTGTCGTGGTACACGTAAAATTTCTCAATTACAACTATTGAATAGTGGCAAGAAAGTATCGAACACAGGGAGTTTGTGGAATGTGTGTAAACTAATAATTTTGCGAATTAACTAAAATTAATCTAATAAATAAAAATAAAGATCAAGAGTTGTTGATTGTTTTAGATTTGAACTAAATTATAAACTAATTACTTAACCAAAGTGAGTTTGTTTCTTAAGATTATTAAAGCAATGACCATTCCAGGATCCGTTTTCCCTAAACACTTATGCAAAAGTTCCAACTAGACAGAGTTACATAGACATAACTCGTGCATAAACAATTGTTGTGATAAAAGGGAACAAAGTACTCGGATTATATTAATGCGAGGTTGTTGCCCGATGACCAATTAATCAATTAACCAACCCAAATCATACCCGCAATATCTCGATTGTTAGCAACACCAAGAACGTACGATTAAGACTAAATATTGGTAAAGTAATTAACAAATACAAACAATTGTTCAAACACCACAATAATCAAGCAAACATACTAGATTATCATTCTAGAAATTCATAGAAAAATACATAAGAGTTCAAGAAAAACTTCACCAAAGAATGATCACCAAATGTTTAGCGTAGCATAGCTTGGTGAATCATCATCATCTTCAAGCAATTGTTCATAAGGATTATAAACATCAAAAACAATGATTAGACAATGTTCTCCAATGATTAGTTCAGTCAAAAATCTCCCCCAAGAGTCTTAGAAACGTTCACAATGAAAGAGATGCCCAAAAGACACCATAACTTCGCCTTAAATGGTGGGAGTTACAAGATTGTGCAGGGTCCACCGTACCTTACGGTGCCCACCGTAAGGTACGGTGGGGTTAAAAATCCTAACGGTGATAACACGCTGATGAACGGTAACAAAATAAGTGTCCACAGGACACCGTACCTTACGGTGGCTACCGTAAGGTACGGTGGACACTTCTAAAAATCATTTTTTTCTTCGATCAATTCTTCCTTGTCCCGATCCGTTCCAAAGCCCGTATTTCTTCATTTTTAGCTCCTTAATACACCTGCAACCAAAGCACTCGTAGTCACCCAATTCCAAGCAATAACATGATCAAATGTGGTTAATATAAGCGTTTTAACAATATGGAGGGTTGTTCCTTGAACCACCCGTCAGGGAGGTGTCCGGGACGACTCCAGAGGGTATGGAGGAGCAGCTGGTGGACTATGAAGAGTCTTGGGAAGATTAGAGTGTTTGTAGGATGGTTTTTGGTTTCTGTTTGTAAAGCTGTGGGCAGCTTGAACGCCCCTTTTTGGTGATATATGAAAACTTCTAAGTTTATTTTGTATATATTGTTAAACTTCTTGTGTGATGGTGTGTTTGGGTTTGATTACTGAGTCCGGCGATAGTTATGTTTAATATCTATGCCTTGAAGACCCGAGGATCAAGTAGTGCACACAATAAGGTAGGCGGTAAAAACTTCATAGAATCCTTTAGAAAAGGACTTAGGCATGTGTAGCCTAAGTGTTTACAAAGGTTACATATAACAGAAACGTAATTGTGCCGCGTTCCAAGAGCGCGGGACGGGCGTACCATCAATTCTCTCTAGCGCATAGGCGCCCTTGCCTAAGATCTCCTGAACTTTGTAAGGCCCTTCCCTGGTTGGAGCAAGTTTTCCCTGCTTCTCTATGTTCGAAGCGCTATTGTTTCGGAAAACATAATCCCCAATGTCAAACTCGTGTAGTTTAACCTTTTGGTTGTAGTAGCGCTCCAACTGATTTTTGTATCTGGCCTCTTTGATGGCGGCGAGTTCTCGTCGCTCTTCAAGTAGGTCTAAATTTAGTCGTAGTTCTTTGTTGTTTTGCCCTTTATCCGCCATGAGTACTCTTGCGGAGGGGCATCCGATTTCTGCGGGTATAACGGCTTCGGAACCGTAGGTTAGGCTGAATGGGGTTTCGCCATTGCTGGTTTTTGCGAGTATGCGGTTTGCCCATAGGACATGTGGAACTTCGTCCACCCATCCAGTTCTTTTGGTTCCGAGTCGCTTTTTGATACCTTCTATGATGCTTCGATTTGCTCTTTCGACTTGGCCGTTCCCTTGGGGATGAGCGACTGATGTGAAGATCTGCTGGACCCCCATTTGCGCCAGCCATTCTTGTAAGTGTTGGTCTGTAAATTGGGTTCCGTTGTCACTTATGATCTGGTACGGTAAGCCGAATCTGCATATGAGGAATTCCCATATGAATTTCTTGGTGTGCGATCCGTCTATCTTTGCTAGTGGCTTTGCTTCGATCCATTTTGTGAAGTAGTCGATTGCCACTATTAAGAACTTGACGTTTCCTGGCGCTGTGGGAAATGGGCCGACAAGGTCTATCGCCCATTTCTGGAATGGCCACGCCGCTGTGACGGGTACCAAGTCATTTTTGGGATGCAAGGTGTTTGGCGCGTGGCGCTGGCAGGAATCGCATTTGCGCAATTCTGCTACTACGTCTGGGTGCATGCCGGACCAGTAGTATCCTGCGCTCATTAACTTGGCAACCACCATTCTGGGTCCTGCATGTAATCCGCAGATACCCTCGTGAATATCTTTGATGAGGAAGGAGGCTTCCTCCTTGTTGACGCATCGCAGTAAGGGGCCCAAGTATGATAGTCGGTAGAGGATTCCCTCTGTCAACTCATAGTGCAAGGCCTTGTGTTGGATTTTTCATGCGTCCGCCTTGTTATCGGGTAATGTCCCAGATGTCAAGTATGCTTTGAGTGGCGCCATCCAAGATGTAGTACCTGTTTGGATGACGTTTACTTGTCTTGGCGGGACGGATGGCCTTTCTTGTAGTTCAACACGGACGTCTTTGGCCATGTGGTCGAAGACCGTGGAAGCCATCTTGCTCAATGCGTCTGCGGGTTTGTTCTCGCTCCGGTTGATGTGGGTGACCGTGCAGGAAGTGAATTTGCGCATGAGTAGCTTGGCCTGCTGTAGGTATAGGGCCATTGTGGCGTCCCTTGCGTCATATGTGCCATTGATGTGTCCGGCTACTAGTAGTGAATCAACGTGTGCTTCGAGGTGGGAAGCTCCCAGTTACTATGCGATGCGCAATCCTGCTAGTAGCGCTTCATATTCTGCCTCATTATTTATTGCGGCAAAATCTAAGCGTATGGCGTAAGTGTATTCTTTTTTGTTTGGGCTGATTAGGCGTAAACATGCGCCTGCGCCGTCGCTATTTGAGGCGCCGTCGGTGTAAAGTTTCCAGCTTTCATTTCCGGACGTTGGTGGTGCGAGGTCTTGCTCGGCTAATCATTCTGCAATTTTGTCTGTCGGTATTTCAGTGACGAAGTCAGCGAGTACTTGTCCCTTGACTGCGGGTCTGGGTTTGTAATTGATAGTGTGTTCACCTAGTTCGATCGCCCATTTTGCTAGGCGACCTGAGGTTTCAGGTTTCCGTAACACATCGCTGATTCTATAGTCTGTTAGAACATTTATTGGGTGCCCGTGGAAATACCTGCGCAGTCTGCGCGATGCGTGAATGAGAGCTAGCACTAGTTTTTCCATTGTAGAGTACCTGGTCTCTGCATCTAGCAGGGTTCTGCTAATGTAGTAGATGGGTGTTTGAACGCTTTTTCGGTCTACAAGGAGTACCGTGCCGATTGCTCGCTCCGTGACAGAGAGGTATAGGGTTAATGGTTCCCTGGGTAATGGTGCTGTGAGAGTAGGTAAATTCATAAGACATTCTTTCATTTCTTGAAAAGCTTTTTCCGCCTCAGGGGTCCAGCGGAAATTACTTTTTTTGAGACAATTCTTTAGAGTGTCTACAAATGGAAAAGACTTAGAAGCATAATTGGAAAGGAAGAAATTGAGGGCGACGAGGCGTCCCATTAGGGTTTGGACTTCCTTGATGGATGTTGGTGAAGGCATTCTTTCAATGGCGAGGACCTTGTCTGGATTTGTGCGGAACCCGTCCCGCGTGACAATAACTCCCAGGAATTTCCCTTCTTCCATGCCGAAGGAACATTTGCTGGGGTTAAGCTTCATGCGCACCTTTCGCAGTTGGTTGAATGTTTTCTGAATGTCTTCCAGCATGTTGTCTTCGTCCTTGCTTTTGATGACGAGATCGTCGATGTATACTTCCAAGCGTACGCCTATCTCGTCAACGAAAGCGCTGTCCATGAGTCGCTGATCTGTGGCTCCCGCATTTTTTAGGCCGAAAGGCATTTTGGTGTAGCAGAAGATTCCTGTGTCCGTGCGGAAGGCCGTTTTGTCTTCATCTTCCTTTGCCATTTGGATCTGGTGGTAGCCTTTGTAGGCGTCGAGGAAGCATTTTAAGCGATATGGTGCGAGGGAGTCCACCTTTAAGTCAATTTCTGGAAGAGGATAACAATCCTTTGGACAGGCTTTGTTCAAATCTTTGTAGTCAACACACATGCGCCATCCGCCCGTTGTTTTTCCTACCATGACTGGGTTGGCTACCCAGGTTTGGTAGCGTATTGGGCGGATAATGCCTGCGTGGAGTAGTTCGTTGACTTGTTCATTCATCGCCTTTGTTTTCTCTGGCCCCATTTTGCGCATCTTCTGGGCGACTGGCTCCATAGATCTGTAAGTGTTGAGTTTGTGTTCCGCGATTTCTCTTGGAACGCCGATCATGTCAGATGGTTTCCAGGCGAATATGTCTATGTTTCTGACCAAGAGTTGCTTGAGGTGCGCTATTATGGTGTCGGAGATTTCATGGCCGATGATGACCGTTTGGTCCGGGAATTTGGGGTTGAGGACCCAGTTTTCCGGTTCCAAACGGGTTTGCGTTTTTTGTGGTTTTGCCACCTCGATTGCGTGGCATTGTTTGTTCCCTCGAATTATTGCGACGCCGGTTCGAGTGGGGAGGCCTACCATTTGGTGGGGAGTGGAGGCGTTGGCGTTGAACTTTGCCAGGCCTTCCCGCCCTAGTAGGACGTCGTGGTGAGATGTTACTGGTAAAACCATGAAGTCACACATTTCTGTGCGTTCGTGGGTACCGTCTGTCAAAGTGACCGGGAAGGTGATTATGCCGCGTGGCATGATGACTTCATCGATAAAGCGTGAGATTGGTGCATTAACTGGAACGAGGCGGGCTTTGTCGTCCTCGTCCAGTTGTTGAAAACACTGATCATAGATTATGTCAGTGCTGCTTCCGCCGTCTAGAAACATGGATTGCGTTCGGTAATGTCCTACGATGGCGGTGACAATTAGTGGCGCTGTTGCGGAGGGTCCGCCTCGCACCCGGGGGAGGAGGACGTCCACCTCCTTCCAGGAGTCATCTATTTCTCTTGGGCGCTTACCCTTATTCTGGCGTGTTCCCGCGGAGGAGATCATGTTACAATGATGGTGCGGGGTATGCCGGATGTAACTCGTTTGTAGATTCCGGATTTGTTTCTTTCCGGGATCTTCGCGTTTATCGTCTTGGTTGGTGTTGCGCCCACCTTTGTTGACGTTTTTAATAAGATGACCGAGCTGGCCCGTTTTTAGTGCCGCCTCTATTTCTAGTTTTAGGCTGTAGCAGTTGTCCGTCAGGTGACCATAATCGTTATGGTATTCACAATACTTGGTGTGGTCAACGTTCTTTCTTTTGCCCAGTACTTTGGGCTCCTTGAAAGTGACCTGCTCTGTCTTGAGCACTTGTGACGGAGTTTTTGTGAGTGGCGTCCAGTCGGTATTCTTTTTGGGTTGGCTTCTCTGGTCCCTTGATTGCTTGTTGGTGATTGTCTGTCGCGCGTCGTTGGCGGGTGAGTATTTACCTTCATCCGTTGGTCCTGAAATGCGTGACCAGACGGACTGTTTGCCTTTGTTTCTTCTAGAGTTGTTTGTTTGGTTGTAGCCGCGCTGCTGCTTGATGGAGCGCTCCGAGGATGCATATATTTTGGAGGCTTTGATGACTTCTTCCCAAGAATCTGGGACGCTCGTTTTTTCGGATAATGTTTTCATCAAATCCTCACTGCGTACTCCATTAATGAAGCATGCGCACATGAGCTCTTCTCCGCAGCCGATTTGTAGCGCCTCCTTGTTGTAGCGCACAATGAAGTCTTCTATTGATTCATTATCTGTGCGCTGACATAGGAGGATATGGGCCTTATCTCGTTTGTGTCGCATGAGATGGGAGAACTGATCTTTGAACTTCTGGATAAGGTCATCGAAGTCTAGGATGCCTCCTACCGGAAGGTTGTCAAACCAAACTCTGGATGCGCCTGTAAGGGTTTGCGCGAACAGGTGGCACCAGACTTGTACAGGCCATAGGACTGTGGTTCCAGCGCACTCGAAGTCGTGTAAGTGATCAGTAGGGTCTCGCGGGCCATCGTACCTGCCGATGCTGCTTGGGAGTTTTGCCTGTTTTTCAATAGGTGCGGTGGCTATTCGCTGACAAAATTTGGAGCTGAGAGCAAACGACTTGGGCCTGTATGGCTTGTTTAAGTCGTCGTCTTCCTTCTTGTGTGATGACGCCAATTGATTTTTTGTCAGTTTTCGCCTTTTGGATTTTAAGATTTTTGTTGTGTCTGAGTCGCTGGTTGGCTGATAGCCATCGGACTCTGATGCGGAGTCTGCTAGGTCCTGATCGCGTGTGTTCTTATTGCGATCTCCACCCCGAGACTTGGGACGTGTGGCTTGCTTTTCTTTCCCCTTTCGACTGTGTTTAGCCGATGGGGAAGCCTTGCTTTTGGACTTGTCGGTTTAGAGTTTTGCCAACATGTTTTGATAGATCTTGGTATTTTTGAGCTGTCTGCGAAAAAGCCACTCGTCGGGGTCCACCGGTGCAGTGGGTATGTCAGATTCAGATGAGTCTGAACAAGAAACCGCCCGGGGCGGTGTTTCTTCCCTTGTGGCTCTTGTGTTATGCCCTTATCAGGAGTTTGGAGCATTCCCGTTCTGGTAGTCTGAATGACTGCAGAAGGGGTTGCTCCTGTGGCTCCGACAGGGGTTAGGTCAGCCATTTGGTGAGCTTAAAAGATGTAGTTTCGAAAAATTTTTGGTTCTTTCAGCCGACACGGATGGCGCCAATGAAGAAACAACGAGTATAAACAACGTATGTAATGGGATAATAAGTGTGGGGTGCAATGACTCGTGTTCGCTGCACGGTATAATCCTTTGCTCATAACGATGGTTAATCTATGATTATGTGCACAAACGACAAGCAGAATAATATAATAGACAAGGATGTAAGTGGTTCGGTCTTGTGAGACCTACGTCCACTGAAAAGGATGATCTTTATTGATAAAGGATACAAGTAATGATACAAGTGTATTGATTCTATTTGGTTGATTCACTCCCTTAAGAAAGGAGGCCAAGTCCTCCTTTTATAGAAGGTGCGTGGGCCTGGGGTCATCGGGCCCACTTCAATTGTCAATGGGCTTGGGCCCAAGGCCCGGGCCGGTTGCTTATGAGCCCATTTAGTTGGATCTCAATCCTTAGTAAGGTAAAGTGACCCAAGTTGAGGAGGGCTGCTCTTGATGGGCCACGTGGCGCTTCGTGGTTGGTCGGCTGGGCGGTTGTAACATTACACATTTATACTTGTACGTTACATATCATCATTAATAAAAACGTCAAGTTCCAGTATTATTGTTTGCATTTAATTATTTTTGTGGCATTTTGGGAACCCTAATACTATATATATATATATATATATATATATATATATATATATTAGTGGAAAAATGTCAAAATAATAAAAAGCTTGGGCCGGGACTCGAACCCGCGCCCCAAGCCGTCCCATATACACACACATACTTACCATCTGCTCTACACATACTTGTTGGTTTAAATCCAACGCGTTTTAATTATAACACGAATTCAAAACATCTCAGTTGACTTGGAAAGTCAACTGAGATCAACGACTTACCATAAACCAAACAATTATCGTGTAATTGTTCAGGGATTGATTGGGATCGTGATTGCCGGCCTATCACGAGTCATTACACGTCCAATTATCAATCAATTCTTACCAATTTTGATCATTGACGCGTCAAACAATCAATTCGAAGTCAACCATGCCAATTCGAGCATCCAAGCCCCAACACTATAAATTGGACACTTCTGGACCATCTCAACTCGCCAATCTTCCTTTCTCAATCCCCAATTTCTCTTAACAATCTTCTGTTCTTGGATTTTGATCGTGTTTTGACTTCGGCATTTGACTGATCGATCCAATATCAAAACGTGTTTGTAAGTTTGATTTTTGTTGTGGGTTTTATTGTTCGGCATCCACACAACATTAACCCTAAGGTTAATTGGGTTAATGTTGTGTGAATTGTTCAATTGCAGAATCTAGGGCTCGAATGCATAAATTGGGGAAGAACATTGATTTTACATATGGTATTTATTTTAAATAAACTGAAACCAAACACAACCACTGGTCTGGACCAAGTGGTTGTGTCTGGTGCCCTCTGACCGGGCCACGCGGGTTCGATCCTCAGCATTTGCAACCATTTTTCTTTTTGTTTTGTTTTTAATCAAAAACAATCAAGTTTAATTATATATATTACTTATATTTTAAAAATTCATTTTAAAATATTAAAACTCTTTTAAAAATTCTACAAAAATTATTTTGTGTTAATCTAATGAAAAAGTTTAACATACAATTTTTAGTTTTCAAAAATTTATTTATTTAATATATATATATTAATTAAATCAAGTTTATTCTATTATATTTATAAAATTCAATTAAAACACCAAAACAATTTTATAAATTTCCACAAAAATTATTCTGAGTTTTTATAACAATAAACTTTTCTGAAATGATTTTTATTTCTGAAAAATCATTTATTTAATATTTTTAATCAATTTTTGTTAGTTTTAATCATAATTAAATCATAATAAATTCAATTTTTAATATTTTTGCACCAAAATTTTATATAAATTATTTCTGATTATTTAGAACAGAAATAAAATTTTTAAACTAATAGTTCTTTAAATTTAGTATTTTTAAATATTAAAGTTAAATTTTGACAATTTGAAATAAATAGATTTAATATTCTATTTTAAAGAAAATAATTTTATAAAAATTATTTTTATACTTTAAACTCATTATTGTGACCATCTTAAATTCAAATTTTATAAAAAGATTTTTGTTTATTTATTTACTAAATTTCTCTCAATCATCAAACATTTTAATTATTTATCAAACGAGCATTTATCCCCAATTCGAAGCCCTAGAATATATACATTTGTAGACTAGATAGACTTAGACATATTTATTACCTTATTATAGGGTGATACTTGGCATATTTGGGCAACACCACTATCCAATTTTTCAAGAAGTATAACATTTTGCTAAGGTGAGTTTTACATAGCCCATTTTCTATTTATCACCGTTTTTGGGGTGAAACATGTTACAACATTATATATGCAATTCAATCATCAATGTGTCTATGTGTTTTTCTATGTTGCATTATGTCTTGAACATGACTAGGGTAAGCACAATTCTAGCATAATCATTAACATTGATCAGCCGACGGTATACATTGATAGATCTATTGGACTGACAATCCCACCCGGATACGTGCCTCCTACAAAGGTAGCGTGGGTGTTTGTTATCGCATAACATATTCGAGTGAACCATGAGCGTATGAGATGTACCACATTATAACAGTCACAAGGGTTGATTATGCACTCGATTTACTTCTAGTATGTTTTCACATATGGACTAGACTTGCCATGACACATGAATTGCACAACATTTTTATTCGATTATCAAAACCTATGTAATTCTCACCAACTTTTGTTGTCCCAAAAATATTTTCAAAATTAACATGTTTCAGGTAACAATGAAGCTGAGGCTTGAGTTTGCATGAGGATTTATCATGAAGTTATTATTTGAAGTTATTAGAAGATTATTGCTTATTTGATATCATGTATTTAAATTTCTAGACATCACTTTATTTTGGATTATTATGTTTTGAATAAATTATTTAAAATTTCAATATATACCATGTGCTACTGAAACAATCATCAATACGTGACATCCCGATGTTTCCGCCATCGGTTGGGGTGTTACAGATTGGTATCAGAGCCTTGGTTATAGGGAATTAGGTTATTAGAAAATAATCTAGACTATAACCTTAGGGACTTAAACAGTACTTGCTTCTCTTACTTGAAATCCTAATTGCTTCCTTAATCTTATCCCTATCCCATGCAACCCTAAGCCTACATGTGACCTACTCTTATTCGTCTGCTGCAATCCTGATCCACCATTAGGTTAATAGGACAAAATCCTCAGGTTTAACCTGAACACCCTTGAGATCTCGTCGAAGTTCTAGATTTTAATAACGAACACGTGCAATCTGGAAGGGTGAACGCCTGTATTCTGAGTCTTCTGTCTAGGCTGGCATTGCGCATATATCCCAATCAGACGAGGGACCCGGATGCCTACCGGGGAATTCTCGGGATGAGTGTTCACTTATAGGCTAAAGCATGTCTTCATATGTTATTAGAATTTAGAATCTTTGATAAGTCAACGTTTTCGTTTATTCGTTTTAATTAATGAATAAATGATTACATTCCTTATATAACCTCATTCATTTCATTGTGTCTCTTACAGATCATGCCTCCACGTCGCAGCACTCGCATTAACAATGGTGACAACCAAGATGATGTGAATAGCAAAAACCATGACACTAACCACAACAATAACAATAACAATAACAACAACAATAATGGTGTCGATGCCCAACTGGCTGCGATCATTTCTCAACAAATGGCGCAGCAAATCATGACTCTGGTTCCCAATTTATTAGCTCAAGTCATCCAGATGAACAGCAACGGGAACGGTAATGGCAACGGGAACGGTAACGGCAACGGTAATGGAAATGGAAACCACAACGGAAACGGGAATGGTCTCCCAGCCTGTACCCTTAAGCACTTTAATTCTTGTAATCCCCCAAAGTTCAGTGGAGAAGAAGGAGCTACATGACTCCTACAATGGTTTGAGGGTATTGAGAATACCTTCATCAACAGTGAATGCCCCGAAAACTTTAAGGTTCGTTACGCCATGAGTGTTCTCCACAAACGAGCACTCACTTGGTGGAATGAGGAAAAGCGCACCCGTGGGGCCGAAGTTGCTCTTGCTATGACATGGGAACAAGTCAAGGAGGTTATGAAGGAAGAGTTTTGTCCTCGCAACGAGGTTAAGAAGCTAGAAGATGAGTTCCACACCCTTGCTCAAGATAGTGGGGAAAACCTTGCTTACAATACCCGCTTTCACGAGCTTAGCTTATTGTTGCCTCACAAAGTCACTCCCCTGCCGGTGGCCATCGAGAAGTATATCGGTGGTCTGCCCATGCAAATCCAGGACACGGTGTGGGGAAGGAATCCTGCCACCTTGGAAGAAGCCAAACGTCTGGCGGCTATTCTTACTGATAATCATGTGAAGAACGGTACTCTCTTCCGCAAGGGCACTAAGAAGACTGTTGCCAAAGACACTCCTCAGCCCGCTATTGAGGTCAAGCCCGAGACCTCAAGCAACAAGAAACATAAGGCTAGGAACTACATGGTTGCTACCACCCCACCTGCAGCACAAAACCCAGCCAAGAAACCATACACCGGACCTCACCCCTTGTGCAATACTTGCAAGTACCATCATCCAGCACAGGTGCCATGTCGCTTTTGTACTAAGTGTCAAAGGTATGGTCACCTTGTGAACATCTGCCGAACTCCTCCTGCTGCCCAAAACAACAATGCCCCAGCTCCTAACCAACAAAACAACAGGCCTGCTCGTGGTCAGTGCTACGAGTGTGGCAGCCCTGATCACTATATCAACAATTGCCCCAATCGTAACCAGAACCAGAACCAAAACCGCAACCAAAACCAGAACCGCAACCAGAACCAAGGTGCTCGAGGTCGCGCCTACAATCTCAATGCTAACCAGGCCTGTGACAACAACGAGGTGGTGAATGGTACGTTTCTCATTAATAACCACTATGCATCCATATTATTTGATTCGGGAGCTGATAAGTCATTTGTATCACTGAAGTTTGAACCTTTACTTAACTTACCCCAAACTAATCTAGAGGAACCTTTAGTGGTAGAGGTAGCTAATGGGAAGTCTATCTCGATCGACTCTATTATTCGTAACTGTGTGTTGAACCTCGACGATCATACTTTCTCTATCGATCTCATCCCTATGCATCTTGGAAGTTTTGATGTCATAGTAGGCATGGACTGGTTGTCAACCCATCATGCTGAAATTCTGTGTTTTGAGAAAGTCATACGCATTCCTCTCGAATTTGGTGAGATTTTGAAGATCTATGGTGAGAAGCCTTGTGGCGAGCTTAAGCTCATGTCTTGTACTACTGCCCAAAAATACTTACGAAAGGGGTATACAGCCTTCTTAACTAACGTGATAGAGAAGAAGGACAAAGGCAAAAGTATCCAAGACATTCCAATTATTCGGGACTATCCTGAAGTCTTTCCAGAGGATTTACCTGGTTTGCCTCCTGCTCGACAAGTGGAATTTAGAATTGATCTTGTTCCTGGTGCTAATCCTGTCGCTAAAGCTCCTTATCGTCTTGCACCCTCTGAGATGCAAGAACTTGCCAGTCAACTACAGGAACTTTCTGATAAAGGTTTCATTCGCCCCAGTTCTTCTCCATGGGGACCCCCTGTCTTGTTCGTTAAGAAGAAAGATGGATCTCTTAGAATGTGTATTGACTATCGTAAACTCAACAAACTCACCATCAAGAATCGTTATCCATTGCCTAGGATTGACGATCTTTTCGATCAACTTCAAGGAGCAACCCACTTCTCGAAGATTGATCTTCGTTCTGGTTATCATCAGCTTAGAGTCCACGATGAAGATATTCCCAAGACAGCCTTTCGTACACGTTATGGTCACTATGAATTCATGGTCATTCCTTTTGGATTGACCAACGCTCCCGCAGTGTTTATGGATTTAATGAATCGAGTTTGTAGACCCTACCTCGACAAATTCGTGATCGTCTTCATCGATGATATTTTGATTTACTCTAAATCAAAGACCGATCACGAACAACATCTTCACTCCATCTTGGGTCTCCTAAAGAAAGAACAACTGTATGCCAAGTTCTCAAAATGTGAATTTTGGCTTAAGGAAGTACAATTTTTGGGACATGTCATTGATATGAACGGGATTCATGTTGATCCTGCAAAGATCAAAGCTGTGAAGAATTGGAGTGTTCCCAAAACCCCAACAGAAGTTCGTTCTTTCCTTGGTTTGGCTGGTTATTATCGTCGATTCATCGCCAACTTCTCTAAGATCGTTGTTCCTCTCACTACCTTAACTCACAAGGGTAAACCCTATGAGTGGGGACCAAAGCAAGAGGAAGCATTTGAAACTCTCAAGCTGAAACTCTGTGAAGCTCCTATCTTGTCTCTACCTGATGGTAATGATGACTTTGTGGTCTATTGTGATGCATCGAACCAAGGTCTTGGTTGTGTTCTCATGCAACGAGGAAAGGTTATTGCTTATGCGTCTAGACAACTCAAGACTCACGAAAAGAATTATACCACCCATGATCTTGAATTGGGCGTTGTTGTCTTTGCTCTTAAGATTTGGAGACACTATCTTTATGGGACCAAATGTGTGGTGTTCACAGACCACAAAAGTCTCCAACACGTCTTCGACCAGAAAAATCTTAACATGAGGCAACGACGTTGGGTTGAGTTACTTAACGTCTATGTTGTGGCTGACGCACTTAGTCGTAAAGAGCGTACCAAACTTCAATTTGCGAGAGTTCGTACTGATCTTCAGGATCGCATCCTCCAGGCTCAACATACATCAGTCACCCAAGGTAACATGTACGACGAAATGTCTCGTGGTGCTGAGACTCAACTTGAAACCAAACCTGATGGACTACTCTATTTTCTTAATCGACTTTGGATTCCTGACCGTGATGATCTTCGTACCTTTCTCATGAACGAGGCTCATAATTCTCGTTATTCTATTCATCCTGGAGCTGACAAGATGTACCAAGATCTCCGTTATTCATATTGGTGGCCTGGTATGAAGAAAGATATTGCTCTTTTCGTTGCAAAATGCCTCACTTGTTCAAAGGTCAAGGCTGAACACCAACGACCATCTGGTATGCTCGAACAACCAGAAATTCCTGTATGGAAATGGGAGAGCATAGCTATGGACTTCATCACCAAACTCCCTCGTACACCCAAAGGTTTTGACAGTATTTGGGTAATAGTCGATCGTTTAACCAAGTCAGCCCACTTCTTACCTATTCGTGAGAAGTATTCTGTGGAAAGGTTGGCAAAGATGTACGTAAGTGAAATCGTATGTCGTCATGGTATACCTTTGGACATTATCTCTGATCGTGATGGTCGTTTCACCTCTCACTTTTGGGATTCTTTACAAGATGCTTTGGGTACCAAGTTGAACCTGAGTACTGCTTATCACCCTCAAACAGATGGTCAGACTGAACGGACCATCCAAACACTTGAGGATATGCTTAGGGCATGTGTCATTGATTTTGGTGGCGCATGGGATTCTCATCTCCCTTTGGTTGAGTTTTCATACAACAACAGTTATCATGCCAGCATTAACATGGCTCCTTTCGAAGCACTCTATGGTCGTAAATGTCGTTCACCTGTCTGTTGGACTGAGGTTGGTGAAGCCCGTATCACTGGACCCGAACTAATCCAGGAAACCACAGACAAAATCCAACTCATTCAGGATAATCTTCTCAAGGCTAGAAGTCGTCAGAAGAGTTATGCTGATAAACGTCGTAAACCCTTGGAATTTCAAGTTGGGGACCTTGTACTAGTTAAGGTATCCCCTTGGAAAGTAGTAATTCGTTTCGGTAGAAAGGGAAAACTAGCTCCTCGATACGTAGGCCCATTCAAAATTCTTGACAGGATTGGAAAAGTGGCTTACAAACTAGATCTTCCACCTGAGCTAAGCAATGTTCACCCGACCTTTCATGTTTCGATTCTCAAGAAATGCTTAGCAGATGAGAACCTCCATGTTCCTCTTGAGGATGTGCAAATCGATGAAACCATGCACATTATCGAGAAACCCGTTGAGATCGTTGATACTGGAGTCAAGAAACTCAAGCGCAGTCGCATTCCGATCGTTAAGGTTCGTTGGGAATCTAAACGAGGCCCAGAGTTCACTTGGGAACGTAAAGACCAGATGAAGTCTAAGTACCCACATCTTTTTCCACCAGACTCTCCAACTCCAACTTCGGTACGAAGTTCCTAAGAGTAGGGGAGACTGTAACATTACGCATTTATACTTGTACGTTACATATCATCATTAATAAAAACGTCAAGTTCCAGTATTATTGTTTGCATTTAATTATTTTTGTGGCATTTTGGGAACCCTAATACTATATTAATTATATATATATATATTAGTGGAAAAATGTCAAAATAATAAAAAGCTTGGGCCGGGACTCGAACCCGCGCCCCAAGCCGTCCCATATACACACACATACTTACCATCTGCTCTACACATACTTGTTGGTTTAAATCCAACGCGTTTTAATTATAACACGAATTCAAAACATCTCAGTTGACTTGGAAAGTCAACTGAGATCAACAACTTACCATAAACCAAACAATTATCGTGTAATTGTCCAGGGATTGATTGGGATCGTGATTGCCGGCCTATCACGAGTCATTACACGTCCAATTATCAATCAATTCTTACCAATTTTGATCATTGACGCGTCAAACAATCAATTCGAAGTCAACCATGCCAATTCGAGCATCCAAGCCCCAACACTATAAATTGGACACTTCTGGACCATCTCAACTCGCCAATCTTCCTTTCTCAATCCCCAATTTCTCTTAACAATCTTCTGTTCTTGGATTTTGATCGTGTTTTGACTTCGGCATTTGACTGATCGATCCAATATCAAAACCTGTTTGTAAGTTTGATTTTTGTTGTGGGTTTCATTGTTCGGCATCCACACAACATTAACCCTAAGGTTAATTGGGTTAATGTTGTGTGAATTGTTCAATTGCAGAATCTAGGGCTCGAATGCATAAATTGGGGAAGAACATTGATTTTACATATGATATTTATTTTAAATAAACTGAAACCAAACACAACCACTGGTCTGGACCAAGTGGTTGTGTCTGGTGCCCTCTGACCGGGCCACATGGGTTCGATCCTCAGCAGTTGCAACCATTTTTCTTTTTGTTTTGTTTTTAATAAAAAACAATCAAGTTTAATTATATATATTACTTATATTTTATAAATTCATTTTAAAATATTAAAACTCTTTTAAAAATTCTACAAAAATTATTTTGTGTTAATCTAATGAAAAAGTTTAACATACAATTTTTAGTTTTCAAAAATTTATTTATTTAATATATATATTAATTAAATCAAGTTTATTCTATTATATTTATAAAATTCTATTAAAATATCAAAACAATCTTATAAATTTCCACAAAAATTATTCTGAGTTTTTATAACAATAAACTTTTCTGAAATGATTTTTATTTCTGAAAAATCATTTATTTAATATTTTTAATCAATTTTTGTTAGTTTTAATCATAATTAAATCATAATAAATTCAATTTTTAATATTTTTGCACTAAAATTTTATATAAATTATTTCTGATTATTTAGAACAGAAATATAATTTTTAAACTAATAATTCTTTAATTTTAGTATTTTTAAATATTAAAGTTAAATTTTGACAATTTGAAATAAATAGATTTAATATTCTATTTTAAAGAAAAGAATTTTATAAAAATTATTTTTATACTTTAAACTCATTATTGTGACCATCTTAAATTCAAATTTTATAAAAAGATTTTTTTTTATTTATTTACTAAATTTCTCTCAATCATCAAACATTTTAATTATTTATCAAACGAGCATTTATCCCCAATTCGAAGCCCTAGAATATATACATTTGTAGACTAGATAGACTTAGACATATTTATTACCTTATTATAGAGTGATACTTGGCATATTTGGGCAACACCACTATTCAATTTTTCAAGAAGTATAACATTTTGCTAAGGTGAGTTTTACATAGCCCCTTTTCTATTTATCACCGTTTTTGGGGTGAAACATGTTACAACATTATATATGCAATTCAATCATCAATGTGTCTATGTGTTTTTCTATGTTGCATTATGTCTTGAACATGACTAGGGTAAGCACAATTCTAGCATAATCATTAACATTGATCAGCCGACGGTATACATTGATAGATCTATTGGACTGACAATCCCACCCGAATACGTGCCTCCTACAAAGGTAGCGTGGGTGTTTGTTATCGCATAACATATTCGAGTGAACCATGATCGTATGGGATGTACCACATTATAACAGTCACAAGGGTTGATTATGCACTCGATTTACTTCTAGTATGTTTTCACATATGGACTAGACTTGCCATGACACATGAATTGCACAACATTTTTATTCGATTATCAAAACATATGTAATTCTCACCAACTTTTGTTGACCCAAAAATATTTTCAAAATTAACATGTTTCAGGTAACAATGAAGCTGAGGCTTGAGTTTGCATGAGGATTTATCATGAAGTTATTATTTGAAGTTATTAGGAGATTATTGCTTATTTGATTTCATGTATTTAAATTTCTAGACATCACTTTATTTTGGATTATTATGTTTTGAATAAATTATTTAAAATTTCAATATATACCATGTGCTACTGAAACAATCATCAATACGTGACATCCCGATATTTCCGCCATCGGTTGGGGTATTACAGCGGTGCCTTGCCATTGATTCACGTGGCGCACTGTGGCTGGTTCAGCAGAAGGGACTCTTTTTCCTCTGATGTCAGGCGGTGTCAGGCGGCTGACCAATTGTCAGCTGACACCTGATGGGAGGTGGCAAGTTGGGCTCCAGGGAGGATGTACCCAGGCGCTGTCACCTGGTGCTTCTGCGTGGAGTGAGCAGTGTGCTTTGACGCTGCTGTGTTATCTTCTTAGGTGTGTTGTTTTAGGCGGAGCTGGAAAAATGGGTAGGGTGCGCCTGAGAGCGCTAGGGAAAAGTACCCTACCCCTTCAACGAGTTTCAAAAAAAAAAATATAAATGAACATATTGAAACAAATTCAATATTGAATGAACATATGTATCACGATTTCATGTTTCAATTTTGAAACAAATTCTCATTTGAAACAAAATCAAACTTAACTAAAGTGACGTTTTCACTTTCTTTTTTCTTTTCTTTTTTTCTTTTCTTTATAAGAAAGTATTAATATTAAATCTATATACATATGTTTTATTTTAAAAATAAAATAAAATTTTTAGCAAAAAAAGGATGTAATGGTTTAAGTCCTTTAATCATTACCTAATGATTCACTAGTTTTACAATATTTATATTTAATTATTTTTAAAGTGAAAATCAAGCTGAATAATAAAATATTTCACTAAAATAACACCTTATAAATATAATAAAGTCCATTTAATCATTATTCAATTATTTATTTAATTTTTTCAATTTAACTTTTAGTAATTTTTTAAAATATAGCTTAGTTTTTTATTTTAGTTTTGATTTTTTATTTTTTAATAAAATAATAAAAAAAATATGAAAGATACACAAAAGTATAAAAAACATTTATAATCAAGTTTACGCTTATTTTTTTTTTAAAATTTGTTTACTTTACTTTATTATTTTTTAATTAAAAAAAACATATCAAATAAAAAAAAACACAACACGAGCAACAAAATCACAGTGGGCCCCATCTTCTCTCCTATTTTTCTTTGCGTGTATATACACAAAATGTTCCGTCACAAATGCGTAACCAGTTGCTACACATTTGCTACGCATATCATGATATTGTAGCAATTGTGTAGCAATTTGCTACACACTTGCTACACATTTTTCATACATAAACATATACATACATACATACATAAATATACATATACATATAAATACGCATACGCATACAAGTTGCTAATAGTATTAGTAAAATATTTAAATACAATAATCAATGTTACTATTAGAGGGCCCGAGGGGCCCCAGCCCCCACCATTTTTTTGGCACAGTGGTGGAATTTTACAATTTTCGTAGGTAAATTGGGTCCGGGTTGAGTTCGGCCCCCACCGATTTAATCTTCCGGCCACTACCGATCGAAAAAATTTAATCCGGCCCCCACCGATTCGAGAACCAAGCTTCGTCACTGTACACATACACATACACATACATATTATACATACGCATATGCATATGCATACAAGCTGCTAATAGTATTAGTAAAATATTTAAATACAATAATCAATGTTACTATTACATACATAAATATACATACAAACACATATATACATAAATAGACAATGTTCCGTCACAAATGCGTAGCAAGTTCCTACGCATTTCCTACGCATATCATAACATTGTAGCAATTGTGTAGGAAGTTGCTACACACGTGCTACGCATTTCCTACAAACATATATTATTGTTATTTTTTTAAGATACAAACATCATTTTTTTTCTTTGTGCCTTTTGTATTATATCAATATACAACAAATACTTTTATTCAACAAACGATTTCATAGTTTTGACGACCATATATTATTGCATGTTTGTGTATATACACCCACACATATATATATATATACTCAAACATGCATATACATATACACACAGACACACATACCTACGCATACCCGTATAAATTTACATACGTACACCTATATACATACATTCACATACGCATACAAGTTGCTAATAGTATTAGTAAAATATTTAAAAACAATAATCATTGTTATTATTACATACAAACACATATATACATAAATATACAATGTGCCGTCACAAATGCGTAGCAAGTTCCTACACATTTGCTACACATATCATAATATTGTAGCAATTGTGTAGCAAGTTGCTACGCATTTCCTACGCAATATTTAGGAGTAATGAACAAATAAGGTTTTTTATTTGGTTGGGTTGCTTTTGTGTCACAAATTTGACAAAATAATTTGGGTCTTTTTTTCTGTAGCAATTGCGTAGCAACTGTGTCGGAATTTGCGACACATTATTTTGCGTAGGAAATTTTTTGACAAATTTATGACGCAACTTTGAGTTGATTTGGGTTTTCTTATTTTCTGTAGCTGTTACGTAGAAAATGTGTCACAAAATATTTATTTTTTTTCGTAGGAAATTTGTCACAAGTATGTAGGAATTTGTGACGAAAAAAATTGTGTAGGAAATTTCAGTAGGAAATTTCATTTTTTCTAGTAGTGGGCGCCTCCCAATGATGTCGGGAAAACAGAGAGGGAACATTGTTTCTCAAAACTTGGCTGAGGTGGTAGGGGTGTCACCCCTGCACCGTGTAGCCTTAGTACCATGGGATGAGTGTGCCGGTATTTTCCTGCCTGAAATAAATGGCATAACGCTTCAGCACGTAACGTCTAATTAAACGTCCCTTATAAAGCTATTAATGCTCTTTGACACATGTAAGTGCACAGGGCGTTATCAATTATCATCAATAATGACATCTACCAACACTTTTTGGAATTCTATACATCAATGCACTTCCTGTTACCTTCGGCGCCCCCAACTAACATTTTTCGGGGTCACATCTAACTTTCAAACAGGCAGCTAGAGTTACTTATTTCTTCTATAGTTGATAATAGAACATATTAAAACACATGAGTAAAATATCAAAATCGTCTATGAGGTTTGGGTAAATTTGTTAATTCCATCTAAAAAGGGAGTTGTTATTATTTTTATTATTTTTTTTTGCAATTAAGGTTTGACATTTCTTGCCATTATCATCCGCTATGCTAGTAACGTTTATTTTTTTTTTCCGGTTAAGTCAGGCGTACTTTTATCCTTTTTACTAAGGTACAACATATTAAAACATAGGAATAAACTCTTAGGGGCTGTTTGGTTGATTAAGTGCTGAATCATTAAGATGTCTGAATGGTTAACGGGCTCTGAATGATTAAGTGTTGAATGGTTCAGCTATGCACAAAGTCTGAATGATTCAGCTCTTAACCATTCCATTCCATTCAGAGCTTTTTTTAGGTTGAAACAAACAGTCTGAATGCTAAACCATTCAAACCCGAATGATTTAGAGCCTCATTAAGAGGCTACCAAACAGACCCTTAATGCATATAAAAAAGGTTTGGAACACATACCACATACCACATACCGTCTCTAGTCTTGTGTTGCTTGCCAAATTTTCTTAGGTAAAAGACTAGCATTGGATCATTTGTTATGCAGGATCAAGAGTCTATCCTTTATGTGTGGCAAGAATAGATCAAAGAAGGACTCGCTTAGTTGGGAAAGGTGGTGTAGTTTCGAAATATAAAATGTAATCTCATAAGTAACTCTACGCGATTGTATGGGTTTTGTTTCTATTTAGCGACTTGCTAATAGGAATTATGTACATACTTGGTGATGAATAAAATGAAGTTTGCCGTTAAAAAAGAGTTATAGCCTTAAACGATGCTTATTATAATTGGCGAACACACACCCAGTCCAAGGGATGCGGGTGCCCACCTAGAAAAAAAAACTTTTAGTGTTTATATATACGCGTTTATCCCGTCCGCACCCCATAAAAATTTTCTATCGCACCCCTTAGATTTTTGAAATTGAGGAAAAGCAAGGAAACAAGCCTTCCTCTCCCCCTTTATAACCCTTGAAGCTAAATCCACGAACCATACGCTTGGTAGAAAGGTTGGTGTGTATATATTTTCCCTGGTTTTTTATTTCAGCTAGCAAGGACTTGGTGGATAGATTATAGCTCTCTCTTAATTTGATGTGAAGAAGATGGGCTACTTGTTTCTTTCTTTAAGTGCAAAAAGTTAAAATATGTAAAAGTATGGTGACAGGCAAAGTCACGTTAACTTCTAATATGCTTTTCTTTTTATTTAATTTATTGTTACATTATTTTACTTGTCCTTTCATTTAGTTTATTCTCTATTATTTTTTATAAGGTTTAATAAGATTCCAGGTAGATAAAATCAAGTACAATGAGTGAGACTATAGTCTAGTGTAGATAATTCAAATAAATATAACTATTCAGATCGATTCTAGATATGTAAATCCAAGAATTTGAAAACCGTTTTACCGAGGTAACATCTGAGTTACTTGTTTGTATTAATAGCTTGAGTCTTTATGATACCTTTGGTGTGTTTGATGTTCAAAACTACTACGATTAGCCGAGATATATGCACAACTATAGAGTTTAGAATTTTGTTATGCATATATAATGACGTTTAAATTACTTTTAGCTTTTGGTTTCATTTTGTTGATTATATAATTTAGTATTATTATTTTCGGTATACGAATCGACGCGACCTAACCTAAACCACCTGATAGATAAACAACTCATGGGCTAAGAGATTTCGCACCCTATAAAAATTCAGGGGTCTGCCAGACTGCCACTACTTATTATATATATCTATTAAAAGTAAGACACATCTACAGTGTCCAGTAGATAGTCAATTACTTTTATGCCCTCTTATAAATTGACAAAATACTTTGCTGACCTGACGTGTTTCCTCCTCTTTTTTATGACACGTGCCATTTACCTTTTTTACTTCATATGTTTCCTACCCTCTTTACTATACTTTTTACCTTCCTACTGTCAAACTCTTAGCTTTTATGATTTAAAACTTTGGTTACTAATTTTTAGTTTAAATTTTTTTTTTCAGTTTGACCACCAAACTTTTAACTTTTAGGATTTAAAGTTTTGACCACCAAACTTTTACCTTTTAGAATTTCAAACTTTGACCACCCAACTTTTTTAAACTAGCATTGCACTTTGGCCAAACTTTTAGCTTTTAGGATTTCAAACTTTGACCACAAAACTTTTAGCTTTTAGCCGCGAGTATTTTTTTGAAGCCCACGCGAGAATAACAGTGACTTAATATTATCTTTTATGTCCACGCAACAGGAGCTCCCATAGCGACGGGCAATCTTTAATGTCCACCAAACCCTCAGCGCAACAGGAGCTCTCCCCGCAAAACGCGGGGTAATAGAATCCTAGTTATTATTAAAAATTAAAGACTAACAAAAAAAAGTCTACATGTAAAGCTCATGCTATGTTAGTAGTAGTTTGGTGGGAATTCTATTCTACTATATAAATGTACAAACCTTTTGAACAATGATTATGATTATCGGTTTTATTTGAACAAGTATGATTAGTTATTAAATCTGATAAGATGTTATGGCATTAGCTTGGTGGTCAAACGGTTTGATTGATATTGAGATGGTGCAGGTTCGAATCCCGGCCTATACGGGTTTTTGCTAAAAAAAATTTTAGGGTCATTTTCGTCATTTTCTTTTGTGGGGTTTTAAACCAGATTACATCTGATAACCTAACCCTCATCCCATTCCCACCGCTTCCTATCTCTATCCTCATATACCCACTCCTCTCTCTCTCTCTCTCTCTCTCTCTCTCTCTCCAACTAACCATCGAGACAGCCACCATCTTCCTCATAACCGGCCACCGACTCCAACCTTTTCTTTCTTCTGATTACACTCTCAACTTAACCTACCATTTCTTTACATTTCGTCCAATTATTAAGTAAGCCCCTTCGATTCGCTTCAAATTATAACTTATTCCGTCGATTTTTACAAATTCATATCTGATTGTTGTTACTTGCTTTCGATTTCAGCTTATTAGATCGAGTTTTTAGCGATTATTGATATCTGATTGTTGTTACTTGCTGCTTTTAATCTGTACGTATATTGAAACCTACCTGCGATTTATTTGTCCAAACATATGTATCTGAATAATAATTACTTTTTATCAGATAGGACCCACTGCATGTATCAGAAGGAACCAAGGACTCGGCATGTGAAAGTGAATACGCATCAAGTATCCTAAAAAAAGTGAGTCTTCAACTACAGTGGTACCAATCCATGGCCTAAAGCATGGCGAACCGTATGGAGGTGATCGGTTGTCCGATCGTGAATCGGTGAGATCCTGTCAAGACGAAATACGGCGGCGTCGGTTGTAAGCTTGGGCTTTTCGGTAAGAAAAAAAATATAAGGTTAATCGTCACAAATTTTTGGCGAGTTAACGCTGCTGGTCGTTTTTTGTAGGTTTGCAGCGACCACAGGGCTGTCGATTGGTACGGATGTTGGCAAGTTGTTTCCTTTTCATCAGAAGCTAATTGCTGTTCATTTGACGGTTGCTTAGGTATGATTTTGTTGTTGTAGTTGTTTTGAATGATTAGACAGTAGTCAGTAGATCATGTACCTAAATTAGGAGAAAATTGTCCTATGTTCTTGTCTTCCTCTTTTTTTTTTCTTTGGAGTGTTTGCATACTTAAAAAGGCTGCATCATAAAAAACCTATGACAATTGGTTATGGCTGAGTTTACTTTAATGCTGAAATATATACAAAAAACACCTATGATACTTGATGATGGTGATTTTCTGGTATGTAAAATTGCTTAAAAAAACCTCTCATGTATTCTTTATTTTTATTCGCATTATAGTTTATGTTAACATAGAAACTACCAATTGTTTAAAGCATAGAAAATTAGAGAGTTTGGATGCTGCAACAGAAAACAAAAAAGTAGGTATTTGTCTGATCGAAAGAACAGCTGCTAAAAAAATTGTAAGGTTACAAAATGCTAAGAATAAGTTGCCATTGGTGTGTGCTGTTTGTTGTTCCGGTTCGAGTCTCTATAGGGGCGGTCTTGAGGCTTTTTTTTCCCAGATTTTTTTAAATAAAGAAAAGTTAGAAAAAATAAAACAGAATCGATGTGGCGAGGTTTTAGAGAGGGCAGAAGGTGATTGACACTAATCTATCATTTTGAAAAAGGTACATCATTCCGATGATTCCGTCTATTTCGGTTACTTTAGATCTGTGAATTCATGTTTGGTCGCTTAAAAAAATTATGTGTACACCTGAATAAATTCTTTTTTCTATGCCTTCTATTGTATACTTTTATAATTTGGGAATATTGAGATGTTATTCAGATGCAAACGACAATCTCTAATAGTATGAATATATGATACACATGAATTTAAATAAATAATGGGTTTGAAAACAACAATTTGAAGATCATATATTAAATTGTTCTTCAGAAGCAAAACAACAATCTATTATATTAAGATGAAGGTTGTAATATATTTGGAAAGCTTGAATTTCAAAATAATAATCACATTGTCGTCTATTTGGAAAGCTTGGATATGAATATTTTCTTACCGAGTCTTAATGGTGTTTGATTTTTGTGATGATCTTCTTTGAACTTCTTGTATAGGTTGATGCTATGGATGCCTTTATTGTCAAACAACCTTGCAAATTTGGTTTGCTGATCGTTTTAGGGGACTTTTCACGGACTCAATTCCGTCTGCGAAAGATTTTTATACATCATCGGGTTAATCAGTAAGTTGATATGTTTAACCCGTTTGAAATAAGATGCAGCCCAGATTGATTCACTCATATGTAAATGGGTCAAGTGTGAAACTAACGAGTTTGTTTTGGTTTGAAGGATGAATTATTGTGGGCTGCAACATGGCTGTACCGGGCAACCAAAGAAGAGTCATACTTGAAATACGTGGTTGATAACGCTGCCTCCATGGGCGGTACTGGTTGGGCAGTGAAGGAATTCTCTTGGGATAATAAATACGTCGGTCTCCAGATTCTCTTTTTCAAGGTGTTGATGGATGGAGATGGTGGTGCATACACCACAACACAGAAACAATATCAAGCTAAAGCCGATTACTTAGCATGTACTTGCCACCAAAAGAACGCCGGCTACAATGCACCTATGACCTCTGGTCTGTTGACTGCCTAAAATACTTCTTTTGACCTTAAAGTGAGATATGTACTAACATCTTTCAATACATGTGGCTTACTGTACCTACACGAGTGGAACAACATGCAATTCGTGGCCTCAGCTGCATTCCTGCTAGCCGTGTACTCGGACTATATCTCGGCGGCTAAATCTGTCCTAAAATGTCCTGATGCTAGTGTTCACCCTCATGAACTACTTGTGCTTGCTAAATCACAGGTATGTCTCGATTTAATCCATGTTAGTTTAAGCATATGTAAACAATGGGTTCATATAATTAACAAAACAAATGTCGGACACTCATCTTATAGTTTTCTGTTTTTTTTTTCTGTAAAAAATGTTGGTGAGATGTCGTATTTAAAAAGGTACTTGTAATAAAATAAGTTGGATATGCTTTTTCATATCATGTATGGAAATCACAATTCATGAAAATTTAACTGGTGTACATATTCATGAATCATTACAGTTATTCATGACAAGTTAGTTGCACCCTTTTAGTAGATAGTCGACGACACTAGCATCACCAAATCTCACTAAATTGAGCTATTCCTTACCCAAAGTCGTCCATAAAGATTCAGTATGTTCCCTGCTTTTAGTTTTTCTTGTCAAGCGTTTAAAATGGGCATCTTCTCTTCTTTAACGTTTATAATAAGAACTTGATTTCTTCGGTCGAATTTGAAATACGTTTATCTAGAAGTCTGTTGATGGACTAATATACTCGATTCTATTTTATTCCCAAGTCTAAATAATCTGATCTACTAATGTTGCAGGTGCTATTCGGGCCACATGCGTTGTATCTGGCGCAAAAGTCCTTGGGTTCAGACCAGTTTAGAACCCATCTTCTGATGGTTGAGTCCAAATAATATAACTGGATTTCACCCGAACTGTTCATGCCTAATGTTTTGGATCTACTTATTATGATGAAGATGTATATGATCCCATTTGCACTGTTGGAAGAGATGTTTCTCAGTCTGCAAACATTAATCAACCAAGCTGCACGCAGGCTACAAAGCTTCTGGCGCAATCTTCCCTCAATTCTGCTATTTTAGATAGCGGATCCAGCTTATCGTCCAGGTTCAACTTAAACCACCTTACCTTATGTGTGTCATTTTTTTTACTACTGTGAATGTTGATTGTTTCAAATTAGGCAAGTCCTTATAAAGTAGTTGCTTGGCGAATTAGTGCATGGCTACCTGATGTATATCCATAATCCATACAAGTCTCCTTTAATTGAATTTATAAAAAAATTACCACCCAAATGTTTCTTCTATAGTCTGCTAGGTATTCTAGATTCATGAGGTGATAAACTTATGACAATGGTACACACATCAGCATACTTTGGTTTTTATATGCTTTGATTTTGCTACTAAACAACATTTGTAAGTGATATCAATATAGGCTTTTCTTTTCCGTAATGTTTTGTGAATATTTTTCTTCGAGGTGTTAGCAGCAAATCTAAGCTATACCTTTTTCTTTGCAGGGTAGCTTTCGGGGTATGGTAAAAAGTAAACTGGTATCGGAACTAAACTGTACAGCGTCACTGATTTAACTGATAGTTCTCTGGCTCCATCCCAGGTCGCAAATGATCCAGGGAAAAGGAGACCGATGGTGGTCAAAACTCAAAAAGGCAGATACCGCCCCTGGATCAGCTACTTGATAATAGACAAAGCCGTTATTTTGTGGCAGAATTCAGACCTGAGTCAGAAACGAATCACTAACTAATGTTCAGTTGCTTTTTGCTTCATGTATTCACCTGGCTTAATTTTTTTAAATGTAGATATGACACGGATCAATTACAATGAAACTGTATATCACGAACACAATGAAAATTGATTTGGGTTTGATTTGGAATTTGAAATGTCGCAACACTATATCATTACGTAATTATTTTTTAAATCAGATTGACGCCGCCGCAACGCGCGGCTGGATAAAAACCTAGTTGAAAGTCAGTGTTCATTTTAAAACATTTTCACTTTTCATTATATATAATTTTTTTTGGAGAGTAGTGTTTCAGCAATAAATCATGTGTTGCAAAGCGACCACTGTCTAGGATTGAATCCCATAGCACCGCACGGGTTTCTCCTTACAAACCCAAGCAATTATTTTTTCGGTGGAGCGTGAGGAACCTGAGATCAAACCCAGACAGAAACCCTTCAAAGAGGTAAATCTTCCCACCTCAAACCAGCTGAACTGGAGATCATTGGCTTCCTTATATATAACATGTTTCTTTAATTGGTAATTTTCCCTTTTATAATTTAGAGTGTGTTGTTCAAGTTCGTCTTCAGTAAAAGAAAAATTCGAACCACTTAAGCTAACAAGATGTAGGAATGAGCTTGGTATCATACCTTATCTAACCATCACAATACCGAAAATACTAATATCCATTTTCGCTAAAACTTGGTACTGTTACCGATACAAAAATATACGGTATTGGTACGTTATCAATATTTTAAGGTAAAATACCGACTCGAACCGCTACCGAACCGAAAATACCGATGCCAACTTTCGCCAAAACTTGGTATGGAATTGGTACCGAAAATGAGCCAGTATAAGTATTTTTGGTATCGGGATCGGTATTTTATATAGAAATGCTCATCCCTAATAGGATGTCCCTACGAGGCTAGTAAATTTATATATGTCTATAGTTAAATCAGTTCATATACCTTAAAACTAGAGGTATAAACGAGCCGAGCCCCAGCTCGACTAGACTCAAGCTCGGCTCGATTCAAGCTTTGTTTTTAAAGCTCGAGTTTGGCTCGATTAGTATTTATTAGTCAATGTATTAAATAAAAATAATATAAACAATAGGTTCATTTAGGCTCACGAGCTAGATAAGTGAGAAGGTCGGTTCAGCTCGTTTAATAAACAACAATAAATGAGGGGTAAATACTATAACATATTGATAAAAACTAATATTATACTAAGGCTCAATAAGATTCAACGAGCCTGATGAGCTTCACGTGTCAGGCTTGTTAAATAAACGAGCTTTGTTTTAGGCTAAGCTCGACTCAGGCTCAATAAGGCTCGGCCTCGTTTTGATCTTTTTATCGAGCCAATCCTAAGTAGCTCGCGAGCTGCTTGGCTCGTTGGCACCCCTACCTAAAACCCTTTCATCTTATTCACTCATGTGCTGCTGATTTGTAGGTGTTAAGATATAAAAAAGAGATTACGAAAATTGGAAAGTTTACAACCAACCAAGTTGGCAACACAACATAGTTATATAACAAGAACACTATTTGAAGCCAAAGGCTCAATAAGGCTCGGCCTCGTTTTGATCTTTTTATCGAGCCAATTCTAAGTAGCTCGCGAGCTGCTTGGCTCGTTGGCACCCCTACCTAAAACCCTTTCATCTTATTCACTCATGTGCTGCTGATTTGTAGGTGTTAAGATATAAAAAAGAGATTACGAAAATTGGAAAGTTTACAACCAACCAAGTTGGCAACACAACATAGTTATATAACAAGAACACTATTTGAAGCCAAAGGCATTACAAAGCAAAGACACACACACAGACATATATGTCGACATCTTCGCACAAAACAGTGTTCGATCTTTATTTATATTATAATTTATATGACTTAAAACTTGCAAAGCATTCCATACTCCTCACTGCACCCTAAAACGAAAAATTCACCATATGTTAGATATTAAACCCGTAAACAATAAACATGCACTCAATATATATGACTATAAGAAGTTTAAATAGAAGCACATAATATCATTTTGAACATACTTGGAGCAATCGGTGCCCGGGCTAATCTTGTAAGGGATGCTCACACCACACTTGCCTGGGAGGCTAGCCGCATTGCCCGCATTAATGCCTGAGATGGAACTGTAAGCACTCTTTAAGCATCCACATGCAGCCTGGCGATCGGGGGTTGTTTTTGCAGCGCTATTGAGTGCTTTTACCCCACTGCAACATGCCGGTGGCACAGCACCACCTTTGGTTAGGTAGGGAATGCATGGTGCTAAGCTGCTGGACACCTGACCACAGCTAAGAGCCTCAGCATAGGGTGCAACCACCACCATGCAAGTCACTAGTGCACATAAAACCATCATTGCCATCTTAGCCATTTTTTAAACTACACTAGTTAAAGATGTAGGAAACTATATATATAGTTTTGTTGTGTGTGTTTGTAAGGTTGTTGGTGCTAGAATATTTGTCCAAGGTTGCAATTTATAGGGGTGTTTGTTTATGCATGAATTAAAGGATGAGCTAGGTCGGTAAGGATCTTGTTAGTTGGAAGTTGGTTTTAACATTAATTAACGCTACACCTAGCTAACCTCTCTTAGATCTTTGATCTTCAACAAGTGTAAGGTAAAGGTTTATTGCATTTGCTACATCATAATTAATAATGGAGTTCGGTTTTAATTAAATAGATTGCGAACAAACTAACTCCGTAAGTGCCGACTTTGTAGACATTTTCATAAACATTTTAAATTCGGCTCACTTTTCTATAATATTTAGTCGTGCCTGGAAATTAAAGCTTCCACACTAGAGGATATGATGAAATACATTTTTTTACAAACGATCAATACTTTAAAACTTTAATCCTGTGTGTTTGACTTGAACCCATATCCCTCAAACTTTAGGTGCTCCTGCCATTATGGTGGATGAAAATGTAAGTCTTGTAATTGTAATAGAAAATTATAGACCGTTTCTAACACGCCAGGCGTAAAGGGTGGGCGGGGTGGTCAACGGCTCTGAGCCCAGTCTCTCGATGGGCCCAATTTTTTTTTAAAAAAAATTAGATATATATACATGTATTAAATTCTAATAGTGGGGGGGGCCCGCGCGATGAGGCGGTGTGAACAAATTACAAGTTTAATTATATAGTTGATAATAATCTGGTGGGATGCACGAATAATTAATTAATTTTAATCAACTATTTGGAAACACAATGCAATAGACCAATATTTACAAGTTAAACCGAGCATGTTTCCATAACGAAATAAAAGTAAACAAAGTGTGTATAGTAATAACATCTGGTACCTTTATTTAGAATGTAATGGGTTAAACAAGAAAATGCATAAAAAACCATTACATCTGTCTCTCACAAACAGATCATCCATCATGTAGCACCTCCAGATAAACAACATTTGAGTTATATACTCCATCTTGTTTGAAATGTTTGGTTGGACGTACTAATACCTTTGTATTTTCATGTGATATCCCTCTTGATAAAGCGACATATGGTTGTATTGTTTAGGTTTAGTATTATTCAGCTTAAACTACCGGCTCAATTATTACGAATTTATTTTCTTTCTATTTTTTACATTTTTTATTTTAACTCTCATGTTTATAAAACATGAACATATTTCATTCATTGTTTTACCGTACAAATATGTAGTAAGTTGTCATCATTCCATGCTATGTTTATTTCTCAATTTATTATAAAAAGACAAATGGCATCACCGGTTTAAATAATTAAAAATATATTTAGTTTATTAGCATGTTACGTGATTATAATCCATTACGCGATTACATGATTATGTTTATGCTTAAACACTATCTCAACCTATCAATTATTTAACAGGTGTCAAACTTCACATCCCTACCTGAGCCAGTCCTAACTCTAAAACCTATATTGTTGGATATGTCTTATATTGGTCTTAAACCATCCCACATTGTAACTAACTACATTAAGCATAAATATAACAGTTTAATGTGATAAAAAACAACTAAAACCAAACAACAATGCTAAGGATATTAACCTGTTTTCGAGTGCGTGATACAGTTTTTAATCATTTGTTTTTTTCTCCCCTTCAAACTTCAATATCCATAAACCAAGTAAAGCAATAAACCTTGATCAATGAAAACATATGTACCACTAAGTTATATCAGTGAAATTCAAATAAAACAAGTAAAAAACTATATTAATTACAATAAATTAAAGATTAAGAAGAAAAAAAAACATACCTGAATGATTGATTACACTGTGTGTGAAGAACAAACTTTTATTAAAGAAAAAACAGAGAGTAAGGGGATCAATGTAGTACCAAATGTTATTGGTTTACTTGGTTTATATAATGTTATGTTTGCTTGAGTTAAAAGCAATAATGAGTGGTTTAATTGAAATAATTGAGAGTTAGAAGCAATTAAAGGGTGGTGACCGTTTGCCTTTCATGTGATTTTTGTAACTCTAAACTGCTTCATTGCATGATGTATTTAACTGTTACTATATGTAACATCCTCACCCAATTTGCAGGTTTCATGGAGGTTATAACGTTATTGTGACTTGTGTCATTTAAATTACTTATGAAATTTTGTAAGTATATATTTGTATTACAATAATAATTTTAATATAGTTGTGAAATTTGACATGCAAGTGTTATCAATTCTATTAATCATTTTGACTATAACCTTGAAACAATGAAATGCTAATAATAAAAGACTTAATATATAGATGCATATTAATTAGGAGGAATAGTTGACAAGTCTACAATTATTCATATAGATGCAAAAAACTAATAATAGTTATTAGACTTTTGGATTTCTTTCATATTTATTAATGATTAGTTACATCTATATCTATATCTATATCTATACTATATTATAAAGCATCTAGCAAGGATACCAACCAAAGTTAAGTAAATACTACATTTTATGCTTATGGTACAATAACTTAATGAAGGTAGTAAAGGGGTGAAGTTGTCTTTTTACATTAACAATTAAGTTGATTATAAAAGAATAAAGTTATTATTAGTGACTATCCATGTTTCTAACTCCTTAATAAGTTATTACTTAGTAGTGACTATTCATGTTCATAACCCCTTTATCTTATTTATGTCTAGACCTTCTACTATAACCCTATAAATAGTGGCCATTGTGTTGTTATTATATACATCTCAATCTATCAACTATTTTGTTTCTCATATTCCTTCATAGCAGTAGCTGCAGGTACCAATACTTTGTTAATCTAGATTATCAAGTTATTGAATTTGTTAGTGAAAATGGCCGGTTATATGATCATGAATTCTACAATCATTTGAATCTATTTTTTTTTCATTTGTTTAGTTATTTACGTTTGTTTTAATTCATGATTGGTTACAGTTTTCTGTCACTACAAAGATTTAGAGTTATTTTAGGTTATTGTTAAATTTGTTTGTGTGGTTAGTTTGATAAACATGATTGTAAGAATGCATTTTTATGGTTATTAAGGCATAATTAAGTTAACTACATTATACATGATTATCAGAGTAAAACAATGAATGAACTATGCATATGTTTTGTAAACATGAGAGTTAAAATGAAAAATGTAAAAAATAGAATGAAAATAAATTCGTAACAATCAAGCCGGTAGTTTAAGTTGAATAATTCTGAACCTAAACAATGTCTATAAATTGAGACATAAACATATCATGAAATGGTGGAAGCTTACTACGTATTTGTAAAATAAAAAAATGCCAAAAATAGATAAAAAAATAAATTCGTAATAATCGAGCCATTAGCTTAATTGAATAATTTGAACTTAAACAATAAAACTATATCATTCAAAGCAAAAAAGACAATACATCTTTAGTAGTAATTAAAGATGTGAAAGATACAATGGTTTAAATTTTCCTCTTACTCGTGGAAGATACAATGGTTAAAATTTTTTCCTCAACCGACGTGGACAAAACTTCTTTTTTTCCAACCTTTACTATATGTTAACCAAAACATACACTCATATCGAAGCTTGGTCATCGTGCCAAGCCTTCATAATGAGTCAAGATGTTTCTTTGTCTCATGTAAGCGGCAACAATACCATATGATACGTGTCATACCATTGTTTGCATTTATCATCATATATGTTAAACTCTAAAGTTTAACTATATTACATAATCAACTTAAATATTCATGTATAATGACAACTTTACCCTTTTACTAACTTCATTAAGTTGTTATACCATAAGCATAAGATGTAAACACAACCCATCGACCCATCCATAAGCAATTGTGTCTTACCTGCCAACTCTACCATATTTAGGTTAAACTAAACTCTTTTTTTTCCAGAAAACTTTCTAAACACAACATATAATCATTTTGTTTTCCTTTCAAATTGTTACAACAAACAGTCAAACATAATGCTAGTTGCCTGGCCAAAATTTAACAAATATTAACACAACACGTTTTGATCCCTATTAAAAATTTATCTCATTTGGACAGAATTCATTTTGATCCGTTAAGGGACATGCCACCATTATTAATGAGTATAAAGAAAAGTTACCATGATTTTTGTGATACAGCTCAGATTGGGTTGATGAAAAGAAACATCATATTGCCTTTTATGTAACCGAAACCTACAAAAAAACAAACATCAGTTGCAGATTAAAAAATGAAATGCATGCTAATTCAATGGGAAGAACCCTAAAGCTGGTAAAATAAAATTGATAGGGAAAATCCCAAGCGCAATCATGGGCTAGAGAAACAATTGTAACTCTAGGGGTTTGTAAGAGGGGTATATATGTGTGTATAGTAGAATACATGATGAGTGTAAGTATATAAAGAAAACCCAAGTTATAGTGTAAACTATGAAAACCCATCTTGTGGCTTGGAATGAGCCACATCACACAAGAAAATAATGATTTTATATTGTAGGGAAGGGTATATTTGTAAAATAACTCTCATGTCAACATCAATATCAAACCTCCTTTTTATTTTCTCTATGGAAACAAGTACATCAGAGAGCATCATTACTCTCACCCTCACAATCTCCCATATACATACATCACCCCAAGTTTGAATTTTCATAATCCTTCCTCACCCTCACAATCTTCTTAAAAATGGATTTCAATAGCCAGGATGAACAACCGTCCATCATCAAATCTCCATCTCATTGTCTTGCTGCAAACAATTTCGCACTTGATGCGTATCACCCTAGAATGGTTTTCAATAACCCTCCTGGACAACAGGCGATCATTCCGGGTGCACCTCGAAGGGGTATTCATAACAATCCCCCAGTTGATGATGTTCCAATAGGTATGTGGTTCGATTCATGTGGTTGATGTTTTTTTTTTTTTACATTTTTACTTGTAATGAAGATTAGTATGTGTATAAAGTTTGTGTATGAAGGGTTTATATGGTTTTCTTCTTTTTTAACAGAGTTTGATGAAGGGGAGCCTTCATCACTCGTTGTTGATCGTGATCGACGTGTTGATGGTGAAGGTTAGTTGTTTTCTCCTCTTTTTTAAGTTGTGTTTTTTTTATTAGGGTTTTGTATTTTTGTGTTATGTTTAGTTTTGTGAAGGTTAGTTGTTTGCACCCCAAGTGTTTGATCTAATGCTTGAATGAAAAAAAAAAAAACTTATGTTAACCTTTTTGATTTTTTTTTTATTATTTTTTTGTTTATGTTAGATTGTGAATGTATGGAAGGTAATTATAATGTCTTTTGTGTTTTGGATATACGAACACCATGTGTTTGATGAAATGTCTGACTATGTTAACATGTGTTATTCTGTTAGTATGTTAGAAGTTAATAGTGAATGTATGGAAGGTAGTTATAAGGTCTTTTGTGTTTTGAATATATAGATGTCTATTTAAAGTTATTGGTGAATGTATGGAAGGTAATTATAATGTCTTTTTGTGTTTTGGATATATGCACTCCATGTGTTTGATGAAATGTCTCAGTAGGTTAACATGTGTTATTTCTGTTAGTATTTTAGATGATGAGTTGGTCACATCGTTTAACATCTCATCTATTCTTTTGCAGTTGATAATGAAGACCCCCCACAGTTAACATTGTTAAGATACGAAGTCCAAAGGTGCCGAGAAAAATATGTAGAAAAACTTTTGAATAACGTTTTCTTTTTGGTAGTCCATGTATAGAATTACTAGATTTATTTTGTTAAAGTGGTCAATAGTTTGTAATCATACTTTGTATGTTTTTTTCTCAGTATACTTTGTAATACAGCTTTAACAAATGTTACCTCACTAACACATGTTAACCTTTTTTTTTCTAGTGTTTGACTTTCTTGTTGAAACATGTGTCACAAAAAAAAAAAAAACAAGTTACCTTTATTTGGTCGTTGTTGAAGCTTCTGAATATCGTTTCTTTTTTAGTACTCAATGTATAAATTTACTATATTTATTTTGTTAAAGTGATTAATAGTTTGTTATGATACTTTGTAATAACGAGTATTAACATATGTTACCACACCACCTATACTAACAAATGTTAGATTTTCTCATGGGTATATTGGGGCAACCGTTTAACTTTATCAAATCACATAACACATGTTACTCCTTTATGACTAACTAATACATGTTACCCTTCCATGCAGTTCATTTGAATGTCCAGGATAGGTTTGTCTCTTTGTTCAATAGTTTGTAATGATACTTTTTTGTAATAACATGTGTTAATAGTTTGTATGTTTTACTTCTTAGTAAACTTATGAAGTGAAAACTATAGGGGTAAGCAAGAAAAAAAGGCTGACAATAAATACAAGTTATTTTGTAAAGTAGTCAGTAGTTTGTAATGATACTTTGTAATAATGTGTGTTAATACTTTGTATGCTTTATTTCTCAGTAAACTTATGAAGTGAAAACTATAGTGGTGAGCAAGACAAAAAAAAGGCTGACAATAATACAAGTTTAACATATATTACCAAATAACACATGTTAATCTCTCATGCAACATTAACACATGTTACCCTTACATGCAGTTCATATGAATGTCCTAGGTAAGTTTATCTCTTGTTCAATAGTTTGTAATGATAGTTTGTAATAGCATGTGTTAATAGTTTGTATGTTTTATTTCTCAGTAAACACTACAAGAAAAATGGGTATTTACCCACACATAATATGTGTAGGGAAAACCATATAATGTGTTAGTAGTTAAATTTACCTACACATAAATTAAGTGTCATGATGTGTAGACTTGGCACTGTAGATATTGATCATTACCTACACATTAATTATGTGTAGGTATATAGCATGTTATACCTACACATATATGTGTGGCTAAAACTAATATATATGTGTTGGTAGAAGCATAACAATTTGTTAGATTGGCATATGATGTGGCATCTGACGTGGCAGTTGATGTGGCATCCAACGTGGCAGCTAGTTATGTGTAGGTAAACGTAAGATATGTAGGTATTGATCTTAACATGTGTAGGTATTAATCTTAACATGTGTAGAAACAATATATATTGATGTGTTGGTAAAAATATTTAAATGTGTAGATAATAACCATGATTTATGTAAATAATAATTTTTAAATGTATACAAACAAATACAAAAACAGTTATAGAAACATACGAGACCAAATTAACATTCTTAATCAAAACATAAGCGTTCAAACATCCAGAAAAACAAAGCAAATACCGACCATAAGTTACTAACGGGTTATATAAAATTCCTAAATGACATCACTCATTGATACTTTCATCAACTTCGAGACTATCACCTTGAGATTGTCCGGATGTGCTTAATGGAGTAGGCATGATACTATTTTCAATCAGTGTTTGTTCCATAATTGCACATGTACTTGTCACTGTTTGAAGTGCATGGACCATCTCATCATAAGTAGGACACCTTGCCTTTTTAGTTGTACCCATTGTGTTATCAACAATAACTGGATCGCGTACCCACCCATGCAAACGAATAGAGCTTCATCCAAGTACATTCTCAATAATCAACTTGTCGCTCATTGATTCCACGGTATGCTGGTTTCTCAACTTCATCATTTCTTCCTTTTAGGAAAAAAAAACAAATACAATAAATTAACTTTTTACCAAATAATGAATACTTAGTGGTAGAAAAGAAAAGGTAAACTTACATATATTACAGCCGCTGGTGTTCTTGGCTACTGGCATAGAGCGAGGATATATGGACAGATGGATACAAGGATATAAAGAGAAGCAAGTTATTCTAGCAGTTGGTGTTCTTGGCCACTGGCCCACCAATATAAGCAGAATTAAAACAAGATAATACCTTATTGATCAAAAGCTCTTAAAACACTTGTATGTTTTTAAGAGATAAATAACTAAAAGAAGATAAAATAATTACTATTATTGTGGACAACAATACATGCAAGTCACAAAAGTTAACTTCACCATCCCAGAAATCAAGCATTAAGCATTCCAGTCGAATGTAGAGATGGTTGTAGTGAGAATCAAGTTTGATTAACTATTTAACAATTATTTTTTGTAGGAAGGCAATTAAGTGTAGCTTAACATACCATATAATAATTCTGAAAGTTTCCACCCCGTTGATAAAATCAAGCGCAAATGCAAGGTCCTCCACAGGCCTATGAGGCATTCTTCCTCCCCGAGTCGTATACCTTGAGAATGAACATATAAAATAAAGATGACGAGACATTTAGATACCAACCCGAGACAAATGATTTGATATTTTATTCGCAAGGTTTGCTAATTAAAAAAAACCATGTGCAAACAAAACCAAATAGTCAAATTAGGTCACTCTTGGAATTGAGGTGGTCGGTCCAAACTAGTAGTCGAAATGCGTAACTTTTTATAAAGCTTCAGAAAACATGTACACAAAATTAAACAATAAGCATAAACTTAGTTTTATATTTTACACTCATATATTTTAAGAGGTGGCTTTTAATTTAGAATCTACTTTATTGCTTAAGTTTCAGTTCAAACATCCATACCAATTAGCCTAATTAAGTTGTGGCTTTTAATTTAGAAACTATTTTTAGCAATCACATAGGCTTATATAATACCCCCACCAACAATATACAGTCAAGCCAAGAAACCTGCCATGACACCTTGACCACGACCCCTACCATCTCATGCCACAAAACAACGACCTCTACTAACATCTGGTATAGTACGTCCCATGATATCTACAAAAAAAAATGATTAATAGTTAGATAAACGATAACATAAAAATACTAGTTAGATTAGAATAACATATAAAAACAAAGTAATCATTATATATAACAAACAAACCCGTCCCTCTAAATCTTCACCATCCATATCCTCCACTTCTTTCAACCTTCCATCCTCATGTACAAGAGAAAAGGGGATAAGGTCGTCCGTGACCGTGCATTCCATACCTTCATTCTCTTGGAACATATGCCCCCCATACAGATCTAAACTCAACAAATTCATACAAATCTATCACACAATCTCAATCTAATTCAATTAAAGTAACAAGCTCAATTATCTAAGCGCAGACAAACATGTACACAACAAGCATTCAACATTAAACTCAAACAAAAACAACAAGCATTTAATAGTAAAATCAATAGAAAAACAAGCATTCAACGGTAAACTCAACCAAAAGCAAAAAGCATTCGGCAGTAAAATCAACCGAAACACAAGAAGCATTTAATGGTAAACTCAAATGAAAACAACAAGCATTTGACAGTAAAATCAACCGAAAGACAATAAGCATTCGACACAACAATCACACTCAAGTGAATCGGACTGTAGTACAGAGTTTCGACCTAATTGTGAGCCCTAATAGATCTTATCAACCGATGTACAGAATGAGTATAGAATATTACATACAATCTTGTTAATCTACCAAACTCTACACACTAGCTTTGTCAAAAACTATGGAATCATTAAATCTGACGAGTTCTCCAAGTCGGTGGTCATGATGACTTAATTATTTTGCTTCTACAATAAAGGATAATTCCAACGAAATCAAGTACATCAAACACTTTTACCTTTTCAAGTACATCGAACGCTTAAGTAGACAATATTTTAATCAGTAGCAAATCCCAAATCCAAAAATTGCTAAACAATTTAAATTAGAAATTGAATTTCCACCCGGAAATATAAATAAACAGAGAAATGGATATGAATAAGTTTAGGATTGGTTAATAATAATAATAATACCTCTTTGAGATCTCAAAAGGAGAGATAATATGTTGATGCCCTAATACGCAAACAGAACGCACAGCGAAGGTGAAGAAGATTCTGGGGAATTGAAGGGTTGGAAATGTAATTTATTAGGTTGAATAATTCAGTTTTGCAATAAGGTCCGAACTTTACGTTGGTTTTTACGAATGGTCCGGTTGAAAATGTCTGGGTCGTTATCGGGCCCAGTCGGGTCAAAACGTTCCGGGTCGCTACCCGGCCGGGTTGAAATGGCCCGCGTCCTTACTGGGCCTGTTCGGGACGAAACTTTCCCGGTTGTTAAAGGGCCATTTGGGTCAAAACGATCCTGGTCGTTGACGAGCCCGATCGGGTTGAAATGGCCTGGGTCGTTGACAGGCCGGGGGGTCGAAACGGTCTAGGTCGTTAATGATCCGGTCGTGTCGAAACGGTTCAGATCGCTAACGGGCCCTTGTCGGGTCAAAATGGTTCAGGTTGCTAACGGGCCCAATCGTTGACGAGCTCGATCGGGTCGAAGCAATCCGGATCGCTAACGTGCCCGGTCGGGTCGAAACGGTTCCGGTCGCTAACGGGCCCGGCCAGGTCGAAACAGTCCTGGTCGCTAATGGGTCCGGTCAGGTTGAAACAGTTCGGGTCGCTACCGGGCCCGGCCGGGTCGGGTCGTAATGATCTGGGTTGTTAACCAGCCCGAGATGGTCCAACCGGTCCGGTTCGAAATGAAATATTTCGGATTCCTTAAAATTTTATTTTTAAGTTTATTTTTGTTTTTTTAATTTTTAATTTGTTTTTTTTACTTTTTCTTTTTTTTTTACTTTTTAATTTTTAATTTTTTATTGTTTTTTTATTTTTTTTTTAAATTTAATCTATTTTGATGTGAATATATCCTAATCCAACCATCCATACCCAAACCCATTCTGACCTAACTCATCCTAACCTATTTTTTTAATCTACCCATCTTGACCCAAACCCATCCTGACCCAACAACCAACCCAACCTACCCATTTTGCCACCCATAATTAAAATGTAACCATTAAGATGTTATCTCTTAACCATTCATAGTTAAGATTACATCTTAACCATTAAGAGATTATGAACTTTCGTCCTCACAGAAACGTTAAACCACCCGGACCGTTTCGATCCCACTGGACCGTTTCGACCGAATTGAATCCGTTAACGACCCAAACCCTTTCGACCCCGTCCTTAAAAGACCCGGACCGTTTAGACCCGAACCAAATCGTTCCGTACCGAACAGGCCCGTTAACGACCTGACAAGCCTGATAGTGACCGGGCCGTTTCGACCTGAGAGGACCATTAACAACATGGACCGCTACGATCCAGACCGTGCACGTTAACAACCTGGACCATTTCTTCTCTACTTGCACCTTCTTTACACACCATGTTAAGTAAAGAAAATAATAATTTAATTATACAATTTATATGTATCCAATATCTACATATACTTTTTTAGATACACGTGTATATTTTTTATGCCACGACATTTACTAAGTACATATATATATATATATATAATATATACACATATCGTACATTTTTTTAAAAAGTGTATGTATTTATTTGGCGCGTCATTTAAAAAAAATTATTATTTTTTATATGTAACCAATATCTACACATGTTGTACATTTTAAGTATGTGTAGGTATTTATTTTGCCACGTCATTATCGAAAACTAAAATAAGAATTTATATAATTGATTTATCTTCATATTTGTTTAACTATATTATGTGTTGGTAAAGATAATCATTTACCTACACATATATTAGTTGTTTACATATTTGTAGATAATTTACCTACACATAACAAAATTTTACCATATGTGTGGGTAGTTTAACATTTAGTTGATGTCAATTTTGGGGGGAAATATTCCCACCAACTCCAATGTGTAGATAAAGCGTATTACCAACATATATTAAGTGTTAGTTGTCATTTATCATAAATCTTCAACAATTACCCACACATGTATAAAAATGTGTAGATATTTGGCCACACATTTACATGTGTAGGTACGCTATGTGTGGGTAAACACCCCAAATTCTTGTAGTGAAACTTATGAAGTGAAAACTATAGTGGTAAGTAAGACAAAAAAGGCTGCCAATAAATACAAGTTTAACATATATTACCAAATAACACATGTTAATCTCTCATGCAACATTAACACATGTTACCCTTACATGCAGTTCATATGAATGTCCTAGGTAAGTTTATCTCTTGTTCAATAGTTTGTAATGATACTTTGTAATAGCATGTGTTAATAGTTTGTATGCTTTATTTCTCAGTAAACTTATGAAGTAAAAACTATAGTGGTAACTAAGAAAAAAAAAGGGCTGACATTAAATACAATTTTAATAAATGATACCAAATAACACATGTTAACCTCTCACGCAACATTAACACATATTACCCTTCCATGCAGTTCATTTGAATTCCTGGGTAGCTTTATCTCTTTTTTCAATAGTTTGTAATGATAGTTTGTAATAACATGTGTTAATAGTTTGTATATTTTTTATATTTCCTAGAAAACTTATGAAGTGAAAATTATATTGGTAAGCAAGATAGGGTAACATATGTTAACAACAGGCAATTTATCGATACCTTTGATGCAAGTTTTTTTTCATAATTTTTTGATTCACCAGCAAGATGGGAGGGCATGTGAGATGGGATAACAAATGTTACAAAAACTTCATTTGTACCTATAGGTCTTGGGGGTAAATTTTATGTATAAGTTAAAAACTAAGTCATGCTTAATCTTAACACATGCTAGAAATAACACATGTTAACACATGATGAAATCACATAACACATGTTACCTTACCATTCATTTAGAAACACTCACGAATATGCACAATAGATAGCTAAGAACACAACAGTGGAAAACATATGTCACGAATAGTATCACCTACCATCAATTATAGAGTTATACAAATATTGTTATATGTACATCACATGTAAGGTCAATATTTTAGCAAAAGAGTATACAATATAAGATACATAACCCATAGATAGTGTGTCAAACATGCTACCCTTATACGGTTTCCCAGCTTTGTTACACCGAAGGTATTTGTGTGTGGCGATACCCTTCCATACCTTCGTCTGGCCCTTTTTGACTGAGAAACCGGCCAGGTTGGCATAATCTATGTACATCGCCAAAGTTGCGTCAAAGCTATCACACGATTGACCAATAGTAGGTGTGTATTTCTGGACAAAGTTTGGAATCCAAGACCTGGTTCCGTTGGGAGTTTCAATCACGTAATGCGGGGAGGGAGGGGTCTTCGTTAACATCTGAAAAAAAAATGTGTTAACATGTGTTACCAAACCATCATCTAGCATAATGACTTAAAAAAAGTGATTTAACGCATGTTAGTTCGAAAAATCTAGCGGTATCAACTGTTACTCAAATCATCATCTGTGGTGCTAACAGGACACCATATATGAGATGTTAACATGTGTTACTAACCCATCAGCTAACATACTGACATATAAAAAATGTGTTAACATGTGTTACCAAACCATCATCTAGCAGAGTGACTTAAAAAAAGTGATTTAACGCATGTTAATTCTAAAAATCTAGTGGTATCAACTGTTACTCAAATCATCATCTGTGGTGCTACCAGAAAACCATGGATGAGATGTTAACATGTGTTACCAAACCACCATCTAGCATAGTGACGTAAAAAAAGTTAATTAACGCGTGTTAATCCCAAAATCTAGTAGTATAAAATGTTACCCAAATCATCATCTGTGATACCCAAATCATCATCCGAAATCTAAAAAAAAAATAATAACTAAGTTTCCACCTTCCAATCCAAATAAACACATGAAGACTTGACAAATTAAAAACAAATCATGATATTGTATAATTGTATTATTTTATTGTTGCTGGTCAAAAAAAAAGGGAACCATATACGATGTGGACTGAAACAAATTAGAATAAACAGAACAGATCTATAAAGAACATATCTTTTAAGGACACAACCACAAAGAACACCTTCAACCCCTTCTTCTCTGTTAACACCGACCGTCCTTTCTGACCGTATCCGGTCACCTTCTAACACCTCGGATGAATATCTTCACAATCAAAGCAAAACCCACTTCAATTTTTTTATATAAAAATAATAAAACTGGATAAATGAAAAAAAAAACCCAAATAAAAAATTGGGTTATCACCCAACAAAAACCCAAATCAAGAACACATACATACCTATTAAAATTGAAAATCATCACCAATGCCGTCAGATCTGAACATTAAGGTCATGAGAGGGAGGGAATGGAAGGTAGGGTTCTGTATCCATGGACTTTGACGGTACAAAGTATGGAGATGAGAGAGGAGATGGAGATGAGAGAGGAGATGGAGTTGGGAGGAGATGGAAATGAGAGAGGAGTTGGGAGGAGATGGAGATGAGAGAGGAGTTGGGAGGAGAGGAGACGGTGGGCAGCGACAGTTGCAGAGAAAGGAAGAAGGTAAAGGGTTTTGTGTTCTTCAATTGGTGGAGAAAGGAAGAAGCACAGAGATGATAATGGAGAAATGGAGAGATGGAGAAGAAGGTTGTGGAGAATGAGAGAGATAGAGAAGAGGATGTGACACTTGATTTGATGGAGAGAGAGTGGTTATAATACTATTATTCTTATCTAGTAACATTACTATATTACCCTTTTGTATTATAATATTATTAATTGAAACCAAAAAGTCTTCAAATGAATATCATCCATTGATCACATTGGATGGATGGTCAAGATCAAGTTTTCATGGTTTCCACTCTAAGAGTGGGTTTTCATAATATCCATCCCCTACATGATGAAGCTTATATATATTAAGCATAAAAATGTTACGGAAACTCAAAAGACTAAACAAGATAAAATTAAATGAAAGGAAACAAACCATCATGTTTAAAAGCTAATTAAGGATATTAATAAAAAAAACATTATTAAACTAATGAATGATAGTTTTATGAAAGAAACCCAAAGGATTATTAAACTTACAAACTACTATATTATTCATAAAGCTCCTTTACTCATGATGGTGCCAAAAAGACAAATTTGTCCCTTAAGGAACTTCACTATGTGTTGTACCATAAGCATAGAATTTTGTAATTACTTAACTTTCACCGGTATCCTTCCTAGATGCTTTATAATATAGTTTGTTTTTGGAAGTCACTTAATTCTTAGTTTCTTGCTTAAATACTATGTTTTGCTTGTAATGTAAACCACTGAGTTTTTACTATAATCACACATATACATACATTCATATTCTTTTCATGGCTAATTCTTTTATCATTAATTTTGGAGTTGTGTTTATATATAGTTAATGAATTCGGATACTTTTGTAAACAAAATAATATTAAACCCATGAGATATGTAAAAATAACAAGTTAATAAATTTGAATAAAAAATTCGTGTCCAAAATTTGTAGCAAAGACCATAGTTAAAAATACCTAGCAAAAATGGTAATTAACATTTTCATAGCAAAAACCGTGTATAAAAATCCATAAGCAAACATTTTTGTAGCAAATTCTATAGCAAACATTTTGGTATAAATACAACCTTTATTGCTTATAGTACAATGTTTGTAAGTCATTTAGCGGTAAAATTGTCTTTCTACCTAAATATTAAATTGTTGAAGAAATTAATTTAAATATAATTATAAAATTGATGAGAAAATTAACAATAATGTAGTGACAAAACTTCTTTTTTTCCAACCTTTACTATATGTTAACCAAAACATACACTCATATCGAAGCTTGGTCATCGTGCCAAGCCTTCATAATGAGTCAAGATGTTTCTTTGTCTCATGTAAGCGGCAACAATACCATATGATACGTGTCATACCATTGTTTGCATTTATCATCATATATGTTAAACTCTAAAGTTTAACTATATTACATAATCAACTTAAATATTCATGTATAATGACAACTTTACCCTTTTACTAACTTCATTAAGTTGTTGTACCATAAGCATAAGATGTAGTATTTACTTAAATTGTGTTGGTATCCCTCACTCATGCTTTATAATATAGTATAGATATAGATATAGATATTTAAGACATATTTGTTTCACTCATATAAGTTTTATTAGTGGAGTTGAAAAACCATGCTAATTTAATATAGAGGTTTCAAATTCAAGTATTTGCTCTAGCACTAAATATATATATATATATATATATATTTTTAATTCATTCCTCTTTATCAAAATTTTGAGCCCAATTTTTATGTTGCCAAGGCTTACATTTTTTTAGTGTTCTCTAGAGACGGCCTGATTTCTAGTTTTTTCTTGGTTTGACTCTGGCTTGTGATTTAATTAACACCTTAACAAATTTTGTCAACATTATTAATTAGGTAGCATGCAATGTGGGTATAAATATGGTACGTTTATTGATAAAGAAAGTAAGTTTCGTTTTTCTATAAGGTGTTACTTTAATAAACTAAGGTGTGGTTTGTCATGGAAGAGATAAAATGTCTGCAGTCTAAGGATCACATCTGTAGACATCTATAAAAGAAAAGGTGAACCAAATGTCTGTAGTCTCTAAGAAAAAGACTATTTGTTTGTTAACGTCTGTAGTGTAACCCACCATAACCCATCACAACCTACCATAACCATAAACAACCACAACCCACCATACCACAATCCACCACAACCCACTTTATATCCACAATACACAGCCACCACCCATACACTTCACCAAATACAGAGAGAGGGAGTTGTAGATAAAGAGAGAATTAGAGTTAGAGAAAGAGAGGGAGTTGTAGAGAGAAAGATCGAGAGAGAGAGAGAGAGAGAGAGAGAGAGAGAGAGAACCGGAGTTAGAGAGAGGAGGATAAGGCGGTAACGGAAGTTGGAAGGGGGAGGGGAGGAGAAGGCGGAGGGGGGGGGGGGGGTGAGGGTTGGCCCAGATCAGATTTGCAGCGGAATTAATTATGAATTACTAGTATGATAGACACAAATTACGAACGAATAATAAGATAATATTGAATGAAATTTGTATTTGATACAAAAGAACAATTGAATTATGGAAGTTTTCGACAAAAGGATTGTTAGTTGTGATACAATCTTGATAACCGAACAATTGTGTCATGTCTTTGATATATATATAGTTTTCGAATAGTTGTGTCTTCAATGAACCGTTGTGATGCTTTTGTTCCAACTGGTTTAATTCAGACTTGGCGCCAAAATAACTGATTCAACTGTAAGGGCATATTGGTCCTTTTGCAGCCTTCGAAACTTCCTGTTATAGTCTGTCTTTGCTTTTGTTTTGTTCCTGCTCTTTGATCCGATTATTCACACAAGTATGCAGCCTTGTTTTAATGTTATCCAGCCTTAAAACAAAGTGTGCAGCCTTGATCTTGTTGTTGCAGCCTTGAACAAAATTGTAGCCGAGTTGTTTTGACCTGTACACATTGTTCTTCTAATACATTGCTTAACTAATCTTAAATTCCTAATATAATTATTCTACTTAATACATACATTACATACAAGTATATATAAGTACAATATTTACAACATACAAATATACTAAAGTTATATTTACAAATCAACACTCGCCCCTAAATATAACCAGGGCTCATGGGACTTGTTGGTAGAGTTTCAATGGCTTCTTTGAGGGCTATTTCGGCTTGTGTAAAGTGGAAATTTCTTCTCTTCATAAACCTTTTTGCGGCCCTCCAATCACCACCCATGTACAATGCATAGTCTTCTTCATTTGGTTTTTCTTCTTTGCTTGATGTTGATGCATTTAGAGACATGTTTGGTGTTGTATTCACTCTTCTAACTTGACTACTTTCATACCTTTCTTTTTCTATTCTTTCGGCTGTTTTGTGGGCATTCTTATGGACAAGATATTGCCAATCTAAGACATCTAGATATTGTGCATACAAGATTCTCATCATGTCCTTGTCCTCGTAATCAAATCCTAACTCCTTTGCTATCACAACTCAAATATTGTACATTGATACTCGTCTATGTCCACCTTCTTTTTGTACCATTATGTATAAGGCATACAACTCAACATACTTACCATTTTCAAATGTTGGGGGAATCGGCCTATTGGTTATCCCAAGGAATTCTTTTAGGAACCATGATACCATTTGGATGAATGGTCCTTTAAGAATGTTTCTATGTGCCCAAGGGTAATCCATGTCATGTATGATGTCCAACAACTCAATGCACTTGTCAAGTGAGTCTATATTTATATTTTTAACAGTATCATCTTCCCTTTTAATGATGGAATCGGCTTCGGCCGATATGGATTCAAAATAATCATTTAAGTAATTATTTTTCATCCGATTATGATCCTCATCATTATTTTCCAATAATTTCGATATTATTTCCTTGGACTCACTATTGTTTTCTATGAAACGGAATTGCATACTCTTGTCTTTGAACATATTTTCCACAATACAAAAGTTTCCCACTATCTTTACTACAAAACCTTGTAGTTTAAGTTGTGGAAGACTTAGTATATTATCCTCCAAATCGGTTGAATAAAACACATTTGGTATAACCAAATTTTGATCTTCAACTGATATGCTTACTATTCCAACCCCCCTAATAAATACGAATTCTTTCCTAATCTTACTTTCAACCCCAAAAGATCTCTAACTTGAGAAAGAAATCTAAATTACCCGTAATATGATTTTGAAGATTAGGACTTACATACCACATGTAACATCGCGTGATTTTTACTTTACATATATTTTAAATTCTATATTTAACAAAATTCTAAGTTCGCCTTTATTCGTTTCTCTTATGTTACTCCTACCACCTCTTGACGAGTCGTCAATATAATTTATCCTAATCAATTTAGACACTCACAAAACAAATTAAAACATCATTAAATGGACTTAAACAACTACATATGCTTTTAAAACATATGCAATGTGAGTAACTAGCTTTTATCCCGGGAGCGTCCCGTGGTTGAAAAATATAACAATTCTAATAATACTAATACTAATAGTAATAATTATTACCCTTATAATTAAATAAATAAAAAAATAACCTTGCTATAAGGTGACACCATGTGTTGCAGTGTTGCGCGATTCTTTCTCCTAGCTTCTCTTGATGAAGTATACCTATGCATATTTAAAAGAGTAAAATTCCAATGAAAGCATGGCGATTGAGCTGAATTTCAACATCGTAGATAAGAACCTGGTTTAAAAGAAAAAACATTATTAAATGAATAACTGAACACTTTGTGTTTTTTTTCCTGTGTGAACAAAACCCCACAAAAAATAGTTGTTTTTTTATTCGTTTTTTATATAGAACTATGGTACTCGTTGGAAAGATAATAAAACGCTCCTTAATTTGGTGTAACTTTTTTCTTTAAAAAATATCGTATATAAAAGATATTAACGTTTAAAAATTATGGGAGGAAAATAAGAGAGAAAAATTTAAATTTGTTTTTAAATTCTTTTTTCCTAAAATAACTCAATTTAAATTTAGTAGATTAGGGTTTATATTATTATTTATTTATTTTTAATTTGCCACATGGCATGACACATGGCACAAAGGAGGAGAATGTCTCCTTGAATGTCATGTCATTAAAATGGCTTTCTTAAGCCTCCATTGAATGCCACATCATCAATATTCAAATTTTTTATTATTATCTATACATATAATAAACCAAAGCCATTTTAATGACATGGCACTCAAAGAGGCATTCTCTTCCTTGAGTGTGCCATGTGTCATCCCATGTGGCATTGAGATATTTTAGGAAAAAAATAATTTAAAAACAAAATTGGATTTTTCACCCTCATGTTTCCTCCCATAATTTTTAAACGTTAATATCTTTAATATACGAGATTTTTTAAAAACAATTACACCAAATTAACGAGCGTTTTATTATCTTTCCAACGAGTACCATAGTGCTATATAAAAAACGAAGAAATTTTTTTGTGTGGTTTTGTTCATACAGGAAAAAAAACACAAAGTGTTCAGGTAAATATTTAGTCATGTATAGACAAGTCACTAATTATGTTTAAATCAGTAAATATAAAATTTTTTTCAACCAAAGCCGAATAGGTTAATAAAGTTATACGTTTTTTAAGTTAGGTATCAATATTAGTATGTTAGAGTTGTACATTTGTTTAGTCTTTAGGATAGGTGTTAATATTAGAGTTACATTAAAGTTCTACATTCTTTTAGGTTAGGTGTTAGCATTGGAGTTGTACATTGTTAATTTGTTTTAGGTTAGATATTAATATTAGAGTTATACATCAATTTATTTCATATGTAAAATTGATGTATCATATTAAATTTCTCAACACAAGACGCTCCCAGGGTATAATCTAGTAAGTTATAGATAGATAGGTACCACACAAACTGACGTTTAAGACTTAGGTTTATGAAAAGTAACAAAGTTGGATATTAATAACATTCACGTCTCATCCTAAATAACCAATCCCATTTACAAATTTGAGGGAAAATGATGAAAAAAAAACATATAGAGCACCTCTGCATCCCATTCTCTTCCCCATCCTCATCCACCATATTTTAATGGAAAAACAATGCAAAGCCCCAAAGTTGATTTCTACTTTTGATCCCTTGTATCTTTTTTTATTTTATTTTTTATTAATGTATGTGAGTGGAAGAAAAAAGAATAAGATAAATTTAGCAAATTGTGACTTTTAGTTAGGATGGGGAACTTAGAAGCATTCAACCTTTCAAATTTGTCTCTCATTTTGAAAAACTCTTTCACATCCTATTCATCAGACATATCTCTATATTATTTATTTATTATTTTTGTCTCTTTCATTTTTTATTATTTATTTATATTTTTTATGTGTGTGCGGATGAGTGTAGGCGTATGTTAGAGAGAGATGATATGGGGGAATAGTAGCTTTTTATTTTTAAGGAATGAGTGTGGTTTCTCTTTTTTAAATTTAGAGGGTGGAGACACAGACAGGGGTGATTGGGTGAATGCTCTTAAGAGTTTAAAGTAACAATCTATATTATGAGTTTTGTTTTTGTAACATCCTAGAATATTAAGGCTGATATCAACTAATACCTAATGAAAGTATGCACTTACATTGGGGGCTTGGCCCAATTACTAGCAACAAAGTAGCCCACTCAAGAAAAGAAAGGGAAATAGTCATTGAGGTTTTAGTTTTTTTTTTTAAAGGCAAATAACTTTTATTCCACACCCAAATATTTACATGATTGTCTAATAGCAAGATGCTTACAATGCCAAACACAATATATTATACATGAAGATCAAAAGAAACCCATTTATTCCAATCCTTTGAGATATGTTTCGCTCTATTTGTTACCCACGTGTATGATAGCGTCTTGATGTCGCCCAAAGTTTGTTCTAAAGACGGTCTTTTCCCAGCGAAGATTTTCTTGTTTCTTGATGTCCAAATTACCCAAATTGTTGTCAAGATGATTGCTTTGATTGCTTTCTTCTTGTCTCTCCCAATTCCGTTGATTTTATGTGCGTTCAAAAGGTCCCTGAAATCGAATGTGTAAATAGATGGAATGTTGCACCATTCACTAATTTTACTCTTAGTTCATCAATATCAATTTAATTTTACTAATTCTAGTTATAACCATTCACTAAATTCTAATAATAGATGTCAGAATTTCAACCGAGACATTATGCGTGTGTAGCATTATATTTTTCTTTTACTAATAAAAAAGTTTCTTCTTCAAGAACTAAGGTATGTTTGTTCTTTAGTTATTTGTTTGATGATTAATTGTTTGAAATTTCTATAGATTGAGTTTGACTTACTGTTATAAAACATGATTCAAAACTATAACCAAAAGATTCAAGACTTTATTAATGAAAGATTGAAAGAAAATACTGAAACCCTAAAAACATAAGAAGACTCAAGATCCTATTACAACAATACCTCTCTACAATCACACTCACACTCAGATAATACCAATCTAGAGAACAGAATGATTCAAGATGAATCGATTAACTAGAAACCCTAGATGAAAACTGATGAGTACAGAAGAAAAGATAACAAAGAATCAAAAGTAATCTCAAGCCACAGGAGTAAGCTATTTATAGCTAGAGATCTGTGCTTCTTTCAATAATCCAACGGATACGAAGGAGTTAATCTAACGGACAGAAACAATTGTGTTTCTTCTACCCGGATCGCCAAATCAGCACAAATAAGTATGGACTGGACCTGGATAATGGGCCTGAATTAAACACCATATAAAAGAACGACTGGGCTTTGACACTTATAATTAAGCCCAACTTCTCAGCTAACATTTATGGGCTAGCCTGGCAATATGAATTATCCATGTTGATCAGCAGCATTCACGAACATATTCAACCAGCAACAGCATCCATCGACCAGCATCATTCACGAACATAATCAACCAGCAACCTGCAATAAGATTCTTATGCAACATATTAGAGCAAAGTATCAAACAAATTAGACCCACCATTTTGACCCACACTAATTATACAAGTATGACAAGTTGCACTATCACCACCTCTTTTAACACCCCCCCCCCCCCTCAACTTGTCAAACCAAACGGGTCAAACAAGTTTAATTGTTGACAAAATTCATCATGCTTTCCAGACAAAAGACCTTTTGTCATCAAATCTGCAATCTGTTTTTCAGTATCAATTTTGATAGCCTTTATAACACCTTTTGAAATATGATCTCTCAAAAAGAAAAGATCAACATCAAAGTGTTTTGTTCTTTCAAAAAACACTGGATTAGATGCAATTGCTAGAGCAGAAGAACTATCACAATATAACTCAATAGGTAGATCAATTTTTTGATTCAATTCTTCACAAATGTGAATTAACCAAATCAACTCACAAGTTGTTGCACATAAGGACCTAAACTCAGCCTCAGCTGATGACCTAGAGACTGTAGATTGTTTCTTGCTTTTCCAAGATATCAAATTCTTTCCTATGAAAACACAGAACCCAGTAATGGATTTCCTGGTTTCAAGGCACTTAGCCCAATCAGAGTCTGAGTATGCCTTTACAGTCATACTTCCAGATCTCTCAAATAAAAGACCTTTACCAGGAGACCTTTTTAAGTACCTTAAAAGTCTTAATGCTATCTTTAAATGCCCCTCTGTAGGCTTATGCATATATTGACTAAGAAAATGTACTGCATATGAAATATCAGGTCTAGTATGAGCTAGATAGATTAATTTTCCAATTAACTTTTGGTATCCAGTAATATTTTTTAGAATTGTTTCATGATCTTTACAATATTGAGTAATAACATGATGTTGTTCTATAGGTGTATTAACTGGCTTACTAGCAGTTAAACCAAATTCACTTAGGAGTTCTAAACAATATTTCCTTTGTGATAAGCAAATACCCATATCAGTTTTTATTACCTCAATTCCTAAAAAATATTTTAACTCTCCTAGATCTTTGATTAAAAACTTTGATTTTAAACAAGCTTTAACCCTAATTATTTCATTTACATCATTCCCAGTAACAACAATGTCATCAACATACACCAACATAAACACAACTTTCAAATTTTTAAAACTATAGAACAAAGAGTAATCACATTTAGATTGAACAAAGCCTAAATCAGTTAAAACACCAACTAATTTTTCATTCCACATTCGTGGAGCTTGTTTTAATCCATACAAAGACCTCTTTAATCTACACACCCTAGTTTCATCTTTTGAGAAATACCCATCAGGCAATGCCATATACACTTCTTCATTTAAATTTCCATATAGAAATGCATTATTGACATCAAGTTGACACAAATCCCAGTTATACTCAACAGCTAAAGCTAAAATAGTCCTAACTGTTACAAGTTTAACTACAGGGGAAAAAGTTTCTTCAAAGTCAATCCCTTGTTTTTGACTGAAACCTTTTGCCACTAACCTAGCTTTGTACCTCTCCAGACGACTTGTATTTAATTTTGTACACCCACTTACATCCTACAACACTTCTACCCGCTGGTAACTCAACCAGTTCCCAGGTATCATTTCTGTTAAGTGCCTCTATCTCCTCATTCATAGCTGCTATCCAGTTTTGATCCTGGACAGCCTCATTGAAACTTTGAGGTTCAACTCCTTTGTTCAATGAAGAGATAAAGCACTTATTTCCAAAAGATAATCTAGCATAATTAACCACTTTATCTATTCCATACTTAACTTTCCCACCTAGAACATATTCATTCAAGTTCTTTGGCAACACAGACTCCCTAGCTGACCTTCTAAGTATGGTTTGAGAATGTGACTTATTCTGAAAGTTTCCCTCAGAATTTAGGTTTTTATCCTTTACAGGTGTCACACCCTCAACCCTGTCAGATCTATTATCACTATCTCTGGGTTGCTCAGATCCTGAGAATCCTTGTTGAGCAACACCTGTTTGCTCAGACTCAAAAGAGTCTTTTTGAGCAACACTGGAATGCTCAGATCCTGAGGATCCTTGTTGAGCCTTTCCAACAGGACTGTGATCAACAGATGACTGTTGAGTCCCATGTGTCTCTGTATCTTGGTTTTGACCATTATCATCATTGGGAAGGTTTTCTCTATTTGGGTCTAAGGTCTCATAGTTATCAAAAAAGTTTAAGTTTGTAATTTCAAAATTATTATTTTCATTAAAACTATTTGAAATTTCATTTTCTTTAAAAGGAAACACTGTCTCAAAGAATTTAACATCCCTTGAGTAGTATGTTTCTTTATTTTCAAGACTGAAAACCTTATACCCTTTCTTTTCAGTAGAGTATCCCAAAAATACACATTTATCTGACCTACTAGTAAGTTTATCAGAATTATTCAAAACAGTACAGAAACAAAAACACCCAAATAGTTTTAAATGGTCTAAAAATGGTTCAAAACCATACACTACCTCATAAGGAGTCTTGCCACCTAGAACTGATGAAGGAGTCCTATTAATCAAATAAGCAGCAGTTAAAACACAATCAGACCAAAACCTAACAGGAATGTTGCTTTGAAACAATAGTGATCTAGCAACATTCAGTAGATGTCTGTGTTTTCTCTCAACTATGCCATTCTGTTGAGGAGTGTAGGTACAAGATGTCTGATGGATAATTCCTTTTTCTTTACAAAACCTTTCAAACTGAAAGTTTGTAAATTCAGTTCCATTATCTGTTCTAAAACATTTAATTTTTCTTTTAAATTGTGTTTCAATAATGTTATAAAAATCTTGCACATTAATAAACACCTCTGTTTTAGACTTCATCAGACATACCCACACAGCTCTTGAACAATCATCAACAATAGTGAGAAAATACTTGAATCCTTCTCTACTACTAAGCCTATAAGGACCCCAAACATCCAAATGAACAACTTCTCCCAATTCAAGTGACTTATGATCACTTAATGGGAATGGTTCTCTATGCTGCTTGGCTTTGAGACAAACTTCACATGGACTCCCATGTTTATCAGATATATTAAGATTTAACTTGGTTTTAAAAATCTTAATAGCCTGATCAGAAGGATGTCCCAATCTGCCATGCCACAGATCAGTATTAATGCTAGAACTAAAACACACCTTACTAGTTACACATGAAAGACCACAGTAGTACAGACCATCCACCTGACTACCAGTCACCAGGATTTTCTTGGTTAGTAAATCCTGTATGTAACACTTGTGCTCATCAAAACCTATAAACAACTTATTGTCTTTTGCAAGTTTATAAACAGAGATCAAGTTTACTGAGTATTCAGGTACTACAAAGACATCTTGTAAAACAACATTGTTTGCCAGTTTAATATTACCAATTTTGGTTACCAAAGCATCATGTAACACCCCAACCGATGGCGGAATCATCGAGGTGTCACGTAGTGACGATTGTTCAAAAGCACATGGTACTTAAATGTAAATATTATTAAATGAAACCCAAAAATTGTCTTACAAGGAAATGGAAATACAAAGTCTTAAATGAAACATAAATAATGAAATAACTGCATAATAAAGCGCTAAGAGTTTCTTGATCAAACTGCACCTGAAACATGTACAAAAATAGGTTTGGTCAACATAAGAAATGTTGGTGAGCATTCCTAGTTTTGATATATATATAGTAGATTAAAAATTATACAATTCAAGTGCAAGCTACAGTGCAAATATGTAAACTATGTATCATACAAATGAGCGAAATCAACCCTGTGACTGTATAATGTACTGTATGAACTGTAGTGTACTTATCCAACAAATGGATAATAACTTAACAATGGCCACGGATTCTCCGATGAAAAAGGGGGAGAATCAACCTAGGCGGGTTGTCAATCCAAATAGCGCTATCCAATGTTAAGGTCGGCTTGTACCATGTTAATGATTTCACTAAGTACAAATGTATTCCACATGTATTGTCTAAGCATAAAGCACGTTGTAAGCAATGCACATAGTACTAGAATTGTATTGTGAAAATGTAAACTTGTATTTGAAATTTGTAATAGTGTACATGAATCACCCCAAAAATGTATAAAAGTAAAAAGGGGATAGGAAGTACTCACTGTTTACGTAGTAACTTGAAATTGGACTGGACAACGAAATATGAACTTGAGATTTCTCCCAAAAGATTAACCTAAAGTAATTGATATTGTGTGAGTGAAATAACTCTAGGATGCATGTATATCTAGGGCTTCGAATTGGGGATTACGTTTATTTGTGTTAATAAACAAATTGTTTATTAATTATGAGAAATTTAATAAATAAATAAACAAAAGTCTTTTAATGAAATTTGAATTTAGAATATACACAATAAAGTGTTTGAAGTATAGAAATAATTTTTATAAAATTATTTCATTTAAAATAGATTTTTAAATCTATTTATTTATAAATAGTCATTATTTAACTTTAATATTTAAAAATACTAAAATTAAAGAATTCTTATTTTAAAAATCATATTTCTGTTCTAAATGATTAAAAATAATTTGTATAAAATTTTGATGCAAAAATGATGAAAATTGGATTTGTTATGATTTAATTATGATTAAATCTAACAAAAATTGATTAAAAATATAAAATAAATGATTTTACTGAATTAAAAATTATTTCAGTAAAGTTTGACTTTAAATAAAGTTAGGATAAATTTTGGAGAAATTAATAAAATTGTTTTGATGTATAAATGGATTTTTATAAATCTAATAGATTAAAAATGATTTAATTATTATAAATATTAAATAAATGAATTTCTGAAAAAAAAAAAAAATTATAAATGAAACTTTTATAACAGATTAAACAAATGTAATTTTTTTAGAATTTATAAAATAGTTTTGGTATTTTAAAAAGAATTTAAAAGATTTAAAAGGATTTAATATTTATATATATTTAATTGTTTGTTTTTAAAAAGAAAAGAAAAGAAAAAGAAGCAAAACCGGTCAGAGCCGGGACTCGAACCCGGGTGACCTCTGGGTTGGCACATGGTCACAACCACTTGGCCTAGGCCGGTGGTTGTGAGTTTTCTTGTTTTAAATTAAATAAATATCATATGCAAAAACAGGATTATCCCCAAATTCACGAACACGAGCCCTAGAAATTCCAATCAGACGATCTAGGCAACATGAGCCCGATTAAATATGGGGCTTTTGTTGCTGGATAGCCGATGAACAAAACCCATAACAAAAATGAGACTCACAGTGTGTAATCGTGTATAATCGTCGAGTCAAAGAAATAAGTCAACCACGAACTCGTTAATCAATAATCAGAGTTTGATAGAAAGAATTGGAGGTTTAGGAAGATGAGTGAGCGAGTTGTTAAGGTTCGTAGCACCTCTATTTATACTGAGGATCAAAGGTGAGTTCAATTGGAATGTTTGACCTTGATTAATTATCATACGCGTTTGAATTCAAAATTGGTCAACGATCCGATGTCAATTGACGTGTAAACGAGTTGTAATAGGCCGGTAATTGTATAAATTTGCCAATTATAGATAAATCAAGCATTGATCTTGATTGATTATACCAACGCGTCCAAGCAGTTGACTTTCCAAGTCAAAACTGCAGGTTTTTAAATCGCGTATAAGATTAATAAGCGTCCGGGTTATTTCAAACACAAGGGTCCAGCCCAGATGGTTATGTTTGTGTGAGTGTGTGGCCTAACCCGGTCTTGGCGCGGGTTCGAACCCCGGCCAGGACTATATTTTTTTTTTTTTAAAACGTAATAAGGGGGGGTGTTTTGGGCCGGCCTGTTGGGCTTGGTATAGGGTTTGGGCTGGAATGGTTTTGTGGGCTGGCTGGTGTAGGCTAGTCTGGTGGGCCTCAAATATATGCATAATTATTATTATTATTATCATTATATGATTAAACGAACCCGAATTAAACGTTCCAGAAAAATAGAAATGCCACGTTTATTAATTGCGGTAAAACATACAATTAATTATAAATAAAATGAAAAGTGACGGATGTCACAGCATCCCCTACTTTTAGAAATTTCGTCCCGAAATTCCTTCAAGTGGTAGTCTCTGGAAAGAGGTGAGGATACTTAGACATCATTTGGTCCTCACGCTCCCAAGTAAACTCTGGGCCTCGTTTGGATTCCCAACGAACTTTTACAATAGGAATTCGGCTTCGCTTAAGCGTCTTGACATCTCGATCCATAATCTCCACAGGTTTCTCTATGAAGCGCATCGATTCGTCAATCTGGATATCCTCTAAAGGAACATGGAGGTTATCTTCAGCCAAACACTTTTTGAGATTAGAAACATGAAACGTTGGATGAACATTATTGAGCTCTGGTGGTAAATCGAGCTTGTAAGCCACCTTCCCAACTCGTTCAAGGATCTTAAAAGGGCCTACGAATCGTGGTGCAAGTTTCCCTTTCTTTCCAAACCGAAATACACCCTTCCAAGGAGAAACCTTGAGAAGTACCATGTCTCCGACTTGGAATTCTAGAGGCTTGCGCCTTTGATCGGCATAGCTCTTCTGTCTGCTCCGAGCAATTTGTAAGTTCTCACGAATGCGGTGAATTTTGTCTGTCGTTTCTTGTATCAGTTCGGGACCGGTGATTTGTGTTTCACCAACCTCGCTCCAACACACAGGGGAACGACATTTGCGACCGTAGAGTGCCTCAAATGGTGCCATGTTAATACTGGAATGGTAGCTGTTATTATACGAGAACTCAACCAAAGGTAGGTGCGTATCCCAATTACCACCAAAGTCGATGATGCACGCTCGAAGCATGTCCTCCAATGTTTGGATGGTTCGTTCAGTTTGACCATCCGTCTGTGGGTGATAAGCCGTGCTAAGATTCAGTTGTGTACCAAGTGCGGACTGAAATGTCTGCCAAAAGCGAGAAGTAAACCAGCTATCACGATCGGAAATAATGTCCAGAGGAATACCATGACGGCTGACAATCTCACTGATGTAAATCTTAGCCAGTTTCTCAGCTGTGTAGGTCTCACGAATGGGTAGGAAGTGAGCAGATTTGGTCAACCGATCGACAATAACCCAGATACTGTCATGCCCGCGAGTAGTGCGTGGAAGCTTCGTGATGAAGTCCATAGCAATGTTCTCCCACTTCCATACTGGTATTTCTGGTTGCACAAGTAAACCAGATGGACGTTGGTGCTCAGCTTTGACTTTAGAACAAGTAAGGCATTTGGCCACATAAAGAGCTATGTCCTTTTTCATACCGGGCCACCAATACAAAGTACGCAGATCCTGATACATCTTATCTGCACCAGGGTGAATGGAATAACGAGACTTATGGGACTCGTCCATGAGGAAGGTACGCAGGTTGTCACGATCAGGGATCCAAAGACGGTTCATGAAATAAAGTAAGCCATTTTTGGTTTCCAACTGATTTTCAGCTCCACACGACATTTCTTCGTACATGTTGCCCTCAGTGACAGAGACATGTTGGGCTTCAATAATGCGGAGTTTAATATCGGACTGGACCTGAGCACAATAAAGCTGGGCATGACCTTTACGACTAAGGGCATCGGCTACAACATTCGCTTTGCCAGGATGGTAGCGAATCTCGCAGTCGTAGTCATTTAACAACTCGACCCACCGTCGTTGTCGTATGTTCAGATCTTTCTGGTTGAAAATGTGTTGAAGACTCTTGTGGTCAGTGAAGATCACACATTTTGTACCATATAAATAGTGACGCCAAATCTTAAGTGCGAAGACGACCGCTCCGAGCTCAAGATCATGGGTAGTGTAATTTTTCTCATGGTTTTTCAGTTGTCGTGATGCATATGCTATAACCTTGCCTCGTTGCATGAGAACACAACCAAGGCCTTGATTAGAGGCATCACAGTAAACCACGAAATCCTCACTGCCGTCCGGTAAGGTGAGAATTGGAGCATCACACAGTTTCTGCTTCAAAGTTTGGAATGCTTCTTCCTGACTGGGTCCCCATACATATGGTTTATCCTTATGGGTCAAGGAAGTGAGAGGTAAAGCAATCTTGGAAAAGTTGAGAATAAATCGACGATAATAACCCGCTAAGCCAAGAAAAGAGCGAACTTCCGTGGGAGACTTGGGTGTAATCCAATTCTTAACAGCCTCAATCTTAGCTGGATCCACGTGTATACCCTTTTCACTGATAATGTGTCCCAAAAATTGAACCTCTTTAAGCCAGAATTCACACTTGGAGAATTTGGCATACAGTTGTTCATTCTTCAAAAGACCCAAAATTTGTTTAAGGTGTTGCTCGTGGGCTGATTTGGTCTTAGAGTAAATGAGAATGTCATCGATGAAAACAATTACGAACTTATCCAAGAAGGGTTTGCACACGCGATTCATGAGATCCATGAAGACAGCGGGTGCATTCGTTAGCCCAAAAGGCATAACCATAAACTCGTAATGCCCATAACGTGTACGGAAAGCTGTTTTTGGGATGTCGTCTTCATGGACTCGTAGCTGATGATATCCTGAACGAAGATCGATCTTTGAGAAACAAGTCGATCCTTGAAGTTGATCAAAGAGGTCATCAATGCGAGGTAAAGGGTACCGGTTTTTAATAGTGAGTTTATTCAACTCCCGATAATCAATACACATACGGAAAGATCCATCCTTCTTCTTTACAAATAAGACTGGAGCTCCCCAAGGTGATGAACTGGGACGAATGAAACCCTTGTCTGCCAACTCTTGAAGTTGACTCGCAAGTTCTTGCATCTCGGAAGGTGCAAGGCGGTATGGAGATTTAGCAACGGGCGTAGCACCAGGTACAAGATCAATACGAAATTCGACGGGACGCACTGGTGGAAGTCCCGGTAAATCATCAGGAAAAACTTCGGGAAACTCACGAACAACAGGAACATCTTGAATACTTTTGTCTTTACCTTTCTTTTCCACAATATGGGCTAAGAAAGCTACGTATTTCTTGCGTAGATATTTCTGTGCTTGGGTGCAAGACATGAGTTTAAGACCACTGGATGGTTTCTCACCATAAACCCGTAAAAAGTCACCCGATGCGAGAGGAAACCGAATAAATTTCTCAAAGCAGACAACTTCGGCATGATGTTTAGAAAGCCAATCCATACCCACGATAACATCAAAGCTTCCCAATTTCATGGGTATAAGATCAATGGTGAAGTCATGTTCGTTAAGGCTAAGAGTACAACCCTGAATAATAGAATCGATTGAGATGGGTTTACCATCTGCGACCTCGACCGTGAAAGGCGCTCCTAATCTAGAGCGAGTGTGAGATAATAGAGGTTCGAATGCTAATGACACAAAACTTTTATCCGCACCAGTATCAAATAAAATTGAAGCATAACGACCATCAAGTAAAAACGTACCATTCACCACGTCATTTGTTTCCTGAGCTTCTGTTGCATTGATGTTGAAAGCTCGACCACAAGCCACTGGGTTAGCCGCATGGTTTGCTGGGACAAGTGCTGGACATTGGTTTCTGAAGTGGTTCGGATCACCACAATTGAAGCAAGCTCGACCATATGCTATAGGTTGTGGGTTTTGGCGAGCTGGTTGAGGGTTAACAGGTTGAGCATTAATAGGTTGAGGTCGAAACGTAGATCGACATGTGGCAGCTACATGACCATACCTACCACAGGTGGTACAGTGGCGGCAAGGAAAATTTGCGGGGTGATGGTACTGACAGGTGGCACACTTGGGTAAGTTTCCACTATAAACCTTCTTAACAGGAGGAGCCTGAGCCATTGGAGCCTGGGCTATTGGAGCCTGAGTTACTGGGGCCACAACAGCATAGTTTCTACCCCTGGACTTCCGTTTCTTAGTGTTGGAACCGGTATTGTCTACAGCAACTCTTGATGATTCAGTAGTAGGGGTGGGGGTCTTCTCAGTTGATTTCTTGGTTCCTTTCCTAACCAAATTTCCCTTTTTGACGTGCTTGTCAGTCAAGGAGGCTGCAAGCTGAATGGCTTCTTCCACCGTAGTGGGTCTGCTTCCAGTGACTACATCTTGAATTAGGTCAGGCAGTCCCTCAATATACTTCTCGATTGCTCGAGAGACCGGGGTAACCATGTGTGGAACCAAAATACTGAGCTCATGATAACGAGTGTTGTATGCAAGATTTTCACCACTGTCCTGTTTTAACCCATGGAACTCTTCCTCTAGCTTCCTCATTTCGTTCCTAGGGCAGAACTTGGCGATCATAAGTTCCTTGACCTCAGTCCAAGACAGGGATAGAGCAACATCAGCGCCCCGATTACGCTTCTCACCATTCCACCAGGTCAATGCCCCCTTTTGAAGGACACTGGTAGCATAGCGAACGCGGAGGTTATCAGGACATTCGCTGTTCACGAAGGTACTTTCCATACTTTCAAACCATTGGAGGAGGCCAGTAGCACCCTCCTCTCCAGTAAACTTCGTGGGATTGCATGAGTTGAAGTGTTTGAAGGTACACCGAGTTTGAGTTGCACCCTCAGTATTGGTACTGTTGCTGTTCTGGGTTAACTCACTAACAAGATTCGGAATCACTGCAGCAAGTTGCTCAGCGACAAGAGAAGCAAGGCGACGATCAGAACGTTGTCCAGAGGCACGAACAGTGCGTTGGCTAGCATCACGGAGCATACGGCGAGCAGACATCTACAAGACAGTCAATGAAAAGTTATGAGATTAATAAATGTAAGTGTAATATTGCATAAGAGTTATGATCACAAGATATTGTATGTGAAATAAAGGTATATCATTTGAAATATATGTATAACATGTTTGGATTGTCCTTGTCTAGCTATAAAGCCCAACAAGAACGTTGACTTTTCAAAGAAATTGAGCCCAATGGTGATCAAAGAAGACATGCTTTAGCCTATAAGTGGACACTCACTCCAGGAATCCCCAGGTAAGCATAACAGGTCCGTAAATGGATTTATGCGCTATGCTTGCCTATGCCAGAAAACCCAGTGTACAGGCGTCCACCCTTCCAGATTGCACGTGTCCTTTTTCACACTCATTAGAGTTCAACAACTTTGAAGGAGCAAAATAAGAGTAGGCATTATGCCTAAGAGTGTCTTCATGAAAGGTACTGCTCCCGCTCCATGATGATGTAGTCTTTCCACTCCTTGTAGGACACCATCCTTATTTGTCATGATGAAAGATGAGGAGAAAGGAGAAGAAAGGGGAAAGATTAAGGAAGGAAAGTGAAGGGTAATGAGAGGGATGATAAATTTGGAAGTGTTGTACCTGTAAGTTGAAATTCGGTTATAGTCTAGGCTAAAAGGCATTCTAATAACCTAATTCCCTATAACCATGGCTCTGATACCAATCTGTAACACCCCAACCGATGGCGGAATCATCGAGGTGTCACGTAGTGACGATTGTTCAAAAGCACATGGTACTTAAATGTAAATATTATTAAATGAAACCCAAAAATTGTCTTACAAGGAAATGGAAATACAAAGTCTTAAATGAAACATAAATAATGAAATAACTGCATAATAAAGCGCTAAGAGTTTCTTGATCAAACTGCACCTGAAACATGTACAAAAATAGGTTTGGTCAACATAAGAAATGTTGGTGAGCATTCCTAGTTTTGATATATATATAGTAGATTAAAAATTATACAATTCAAGTGCAAGCTACAGTGCAAATATGTAAACTATGTATCATACAAATGAGCGAAATCAACCCTGTGACTGTATAATGTACTGTATGAACTGTAGTGTACTTATCCAACAAATGGATAATAACTTAACAATGGCCACGGATTCTCCGATGAAAAAGGGGGAGAATCAACCTAGGCGGGTTGTCAATCCAAATAGCGCTATCCAATGTTAAGGTCGGCTTGTACCATGTTAATGATTTCACTAAGTACAAATGTATTCCACATGTATTGTCTAAGCATAAAACACGTTGTAAGCAATGCACATAGTACTAGAATTGTATTGTGAAAATGTAAACTTGTATTTGAAATTTGTAATAGTGTACATGAATCACCCCAAAAATGTATAAAAGTAAAAAGGGGATAGGAAGTACTCACTGTTTACGTAGTAACTTGAAATTGGACTGGACAACGAAATATGAACTTGAGATTTCTCCCAAAAGATTAACCTAAAGTAATTGATATTGTGTGAGTGAAATAACTCTAGGATGCATGTATATCTAGGGCTTCGAATTGGGGATTACGTTTATTTGTGTTAATAAACAAATTGTTTATTAATTATGAGAAATTTAATAAATAAATAAACAAAAGTCTTTTAATGAAATTTGAATTTAGAATATACACAATAAAGTGTTTGAAGTATAGAAATAATTTTTATAAAATTATTTCATTTAAAATAGATTTTTAAATCTATTTATTTATAAATAGTCATTATTTAACTTTAATATTTAAAAATACTAAAATTAAAGAATTCTTATTTTAAAAATCATATTTCTGTTCTAAATGATTAAAAATAATTTGTATAAAATTTTGATGCAAAAATGATGAAAATTGGATTTGTTATGATTTAATTATGATTAAATCTAACAAAAATTGATTAAAAATATAAAATAAATGATTTTACTGAATTAAAAATTATTTCAGTAAAGTTTGACTTTAAATAAAGTTAGGATAAATTTTGGAGAAATTAATAAAATTGTTTTGATGTATAAATGGATTTTTATAAATCTAATAGATTAAAAATGATTTAATTATTATAAATATTAAATAAATGAATTTCTGAAAAAAAAAAAAAAATTATAAATGAAACTTTTATAACAGATTAAACAAATGTAATTTTTTTAGAATTTATAAAATAGTTTTGGTATTTTAAAAAGAATTTAAAAGATTTAAAAGGATTTAATATTTATATATATTTAATTGTTTGTTTTTAAAAAGAAAAGAAAAGAAAAAGAAGCAAAACCGGTCAGAGCCGGGACTCGAACCCGGGTGACCTCTGGGTTGGCACATGGTCACAACCACTTGGCCTAGGCCGGTGGTTGTGAGTTTTCTTGTTTTAAATTAAATAAATATCATATGCAAAAACAGGATTATCCCCAAATTCACGAACACGAGCCCTAGAAATTCCAATCAGACGATCTAGGCAACATGAGCCCGATTAAATATGGGGCTTTTGTTGCTGGATAGCCGATGAACAAAACCCATAACAAAAATGAGACTCACAGTGTGTAATCGTGTATAATCGTCGAGTCAAAGAAATAAGTCAACCACGAACTCGTTAATCAATAATCAGAGTTTGATAGAAAGAATTGGAGGTTTAGGAAGATGAGTGAGCGAGTTGTTAAGGTTCGTAGCACCTCTATTTATACTGAGGATCAAAGGTGAGTTCAATTGGAATGTTTGACCTTGATTAATTATCATACGCGTTTGAATTCAAAATTGGTCAACGATCCGATGTCAATTGACGTGTAAACGAGTTGTAATAGGCCGGTAATTGTATAAATTTGCCAATTATAGATAAATCAAGCATTGATCTTGATTGATTATACCAACGCGTCCAAGCAGTTGACTTTCCAAGTCAAAACTGCAGGTTTTTAAATCGCGTATAAGATTAATAAGCGTCCGGGTTATTTCAAACACAAGGGTCCAGCCCAGATGGTTATGTTTGTGTGAGTGTGTGGCCTAACCCGGTCTTGGCGCGGGTTCGAACCCCGGCCAGGACTATATATTTTTTTTTTTTTTAAACGTAATAAGGGGGGGTGTTTTGGGCCGGCCTGTTGGGCTTGGTATAGGGTTTGGGCTGGAATGGTTTTGTGGGCTGGCTGGTGTAGGCTAGTCTGGTGGGCCTCAAATATATGCATAATTATTATTATTATTATCATTATATGATTAAACGAACCCGAATTAAACGTTCCAGAAAAATAGAAATGCCACGTTTATTAATTGCGGTAAAACATACAATTAATTATAAATAAAATGAAAAGTGACGGATGTCACACATCAGTCCCATTGGGATGTTTGACTCTTATATTAAACTCAGTGACATCAATACAATCTATTAAATCAGTATCATTTTTAACCATATGTTGGTTAGCACCTGAATCAGTAATCCATCCTTTATTTCTGTTATTTATACCACTTGCAAAACTAAAAATAGGTTTAAACCAACTATTAGCACAAAATGGAATGGATACACCACCTGTCACATGACAGCTCTGGTTTCCTTCACTAGACTTCTCTCCTATCAAACTTAACAATTTATTAATTTGATCACCAGTTAAAGACTTAAGGGTCATGTCTGTATTATCAGATGTAGAGGTTTGGTTTGCAACTGCCCTTTTTCCTTGATTACCCCTTGGTCTCATCCATGAAGGGTAACCAATTATTTCAAAGCATTTCTCAGCTGTATGTCCAATTTTCTGACAATGAGTACATTTTAGATTCTGATTTGAAACTTTATTAGTCTTTTTAAAATCCAAATTTCCTTTGGCTAACAAAGCCATTGACTGAGACTTCTTGCCCCCTGTAATGGAGTTTCTATGTGATTCCTCACGAGAGACCATTGAGAAAGCTTCCTTCACTGAGGGCAAGATTTCTTTAGTAAGCAAATTTGTTCTAACAGACTGATAAACACTATCTAAACCCATTAAAAATTGCATTAGTTTAATTAGACTATTGAAATCATTAAACTCTTTTGCTGCATTAAAACTACAAGTAGGCAGTTGCAAGATTTGATCCAATTGTCTCCACATCACATTCAATTTATGATAATATTCAGACTTAGAAGACCCATTTTGACTAAATGAATTAATCTTTTGGTACAAATCAAAAACCACAGAACCATCTATTTTATCATATGTTTCTTTTAATTCATACCAGACTTCACTAGCCAACTTAGAAAACACATGACCCATGTAAAGATCTTCACTTATAGAATTTAGAATCCAAGTCATCACAATTGAATTACATCTGTCCCACTGATTAGCTAATACTTGATCAGTTTCAGATTTTAAACAAGTTTTATCTATGAAACCCCATTTGTTTTTGACTCTTAATGCAAGTTGTAGAGCATTGGACCAGACTGTGTAGTTTTCAGTACCTTTCAGTTTTATTGTTATAATACTAAGGTTAGCAGAGTCACTTGGATGCAAGTATAATGGATCACTTGCATCCAACTTGCTAATTAGAGTTACATTACCCTGCCCATTCCCTCCAGAAGAATTATCTTCCTCTTTTTCTTTGTCAGAGATGATTAACTTTCCAAATAATCACAATCACAAAGACAGATCAACAACAAAAAAAAAAAAAAACAAACAAACACGATCCTAAGCAGGCGAAGCCGTGTCAGTGATCCAGATTCCTGGTTCTTCACTCAATGGTGCCAGGACAAGTCTTAACACGGGAGCCTGATCTCTCTAAACTCACACACACGAAAGAAAATGACAAAAAAACAAAGCAAGAAAACAAGTAAACAGTCAATCAACAGACAATCCAATCTAAACAGTTATTGAGCCTATACCGGTCCACCCTAACCCGGTCAGTTGCTCCTAAAACTCAGAAAATAACAAAAAAATTTAGAAGATGGAACGATCTCACCGAGTGCAAAGCTCCAATAATAGGTTCAAGATCTGTAACCTTCACTTAGGGTTACAGATCAATGAACAGAAGAAAAAAGCCCTCCTGAACTCTTGATCCAAACACACAACAACCTTCACTTAGGGTTGTTATAGATCCAGAAACAAAGAGATCCAACCTTGGTTGAAGATCAGAACACCACAACTTCCCGATCTAGGGTTTTGTACCTTCAAACTCAACCACCAAGAAATCAAGAAGTCCTTGATCTTTGGTTCTTCCCAGAAACAAGATCTAGATGATAAAGAATCAGGATGCACAGCGGATACTACGAAACCCTAACCCTAAGACAGATCCTTCCAAGACTACGTATCAGAGCTCTGATACCATGTTATAAAACATGATTCAGAACTATAACCAAAAGAGTCAAGACTTTATTAATGAAAGATTGAAAGAAAATACTGAAACCCTAAAAACATAAGAAGACTCAAGATCCTATTACAACAATACCTCTCTACAATCACACTCACACTCAGATAATACCAATCTAGAGAACAGAATGATTCAAGATGAATCGATTAACTAGAAACCCTAGATGAAAACTGATGAGTACAGAAGAAAAGATAACAAAGAATCAAAAGTAATCTCAAGCCACAGGAGTAAGCTATTTATAGCTAGAGATCTGTGCTTCTTTCAATAATCCAACGGATACGAAGGAGTTAATCTAACGGACAGAAACAATTGTGTTTCTTCTACCCAGATCGCCAAATCAGCACAAATAAGTATGGACTGGACCTGGATAATGGGCCTGAATTAAACACCATATAAAAGAACGACTGGGCTTTGACACTTATAATTAAGCCCAACTTCTCAGCTAACATTTAGGGGCTAGCCTGGCAATATGAATTATCCATGTTGATCAGCAGCATTCACGAACATATTCAACCAGCAACAGCATCCATCGACCAGCATCATTCACGAACATAATCAACCAGCAACCTGCAATAAGATTCTTATGCAACATATTAGAGCAAAGTATCAAACAAATTAGACCCACCATTTTGACCCACACTAATTATACAAGTATGACAAGTTGCACTATCACCACCTCTTTTAACACTTACCATATCTGAAAATTCAGTAAATGTATGATGGATATTTGAAGAGCGAATTAAGAAGGGACATTTCTGTATATAAACAAAAGGAAGTTCAATAAGATTAAAGACATTTGATTAGAGACTTCAAATATAAGCGCACATACAAAAACAGGCATTAAACACGAACTCGATCATGAGACATTCCCTATAAATTCCTGAATGAGACGACCCAAAGAAGCGTATGACGAACCAGCCTCTCTCATCGTCACTGTGCTCATCCTCCTCATCTCTTTCATCTTCACTCTGATGTTATCATCATCCATCAACCTCCTTATTCCGCTCTCTATCTCTTTAGCAGTAACAATATCATTCTTTGGATTAAACAAATCCTTCTTATAATCCAACTTAATCTCAACGCCCAATCCCAACTCCACCACCAATTCAAACGCATTCATCTGTTGCTCAGCATAAATCGGCCATGCCGCAATTGGCACACCAAACCACAAACTCTCCAACACCGAGTTCCACCCACAGTGCGACACAAATCCTCCAACCGCACTATGAGCCAGCACCGCCATCTGCGGGGCCCACCCAATTACCTTCCCAGTTCCAGCAGTCCGCTCCTGGAATCCTTCCGGGAGCACCACTCCCGGATCTTCATAATCTCTGGGGTTTCTCGATGCCTGCTCCAAGGAAGGAGGTTGGCGTAGGGACCACAAAAAATGATGACCACTTCGCTCTAAAGCATAAGCAATCTCCTTCACTTGGACCTCATCAAAACTTCCCAAACTCCCAAAACACAAGAAAACCACCGAAGAACACGGTTGACTATCCAACCACTTTATGACATCACTTTCTGAATTCTCCATGTCACCACCCTCCAGATTTAGTACAGGCCCAACTGGGTACACATCGGGTACACTTTTGTCAGAAGTCAACGACTCGATTGCATGTGTTTCCAATTCCAAGAAACTATTAACCATGATTCCTTTCGCTTCTCTCAACTTCCTTGAAATCAACAAAACATAGTCAACCCCTTCTTTAGTATCATACCCCGAAGGAAACACCTTCGTAGGAACCGGGTTCACAAAACCCGGAACATTAACCACTTGATCCGAGTTAGTCAACTCAACGACATCTTGATTTCGATCATCACATAGTGTTTGTATATACAACTGAAATCCAAGATAACAAGCACTAGAAGTGTAGAAAACATACGTAGGGACATTAAAACCATTAGCCACATCAATCATACTAGTGCAAAGCATGTCAATAACGAACCCGGAAAGTTGACCCGAACCCGGTTGACTAATTATTTCGGTTACAACATTTGTAACGTGTTTGCAATGAGTGTTTATGTAATTGTTGACAAAAGTCATGGGGGCTTTTGGGTCACGTGTTGGTAGGTTTTTGTCTTGTGGGAGTGTGATGAAACGCATTTGTTGTGTGGATTTATCGGATAGTGATTCGATGTATGTGGCTATAGCCGAGCCGGTTCGCAAGCCGGATAGTGGTTGTATTATTAAGACGGTTATTGAGAGGCGTTGATCTTGGTTCGTGAGTAGTTTTGCAAGCTCGATCGTTGATTTCATGTGACCGATTACGGGTAATGGGATGAATATAAGCTCGGCAACTGTTTTTGCCATCGGGTTGTGTTTTTGGTTTGAAAGAAGACTTTTGATGTTTGAAGTCAGTGTTGTATACTTTGTATGTCTAATATCTAAAACTGTTAATAAAATTAAGTGAGCTGACGTCATTGCTTTGCTGGCAGAAGCAATTGAAATCTTACACGTGGGAACATTTTTGTATCAAAATATTAATGTGTGATGAGCCTTAGCTACTCGGATTTTGAGCCAAAGTCTTTTTCTCGTTTCTTTTTCAAACAAATGTTTTTTTATAAAGGCAAATTTTTTAACACCCTAATTTTGCATTTGTACTTGTAAAAGATTTAAACTTACAATATCACATTTGTAATATATTGCAACAGACCCAACAGTTGTTGCTCTCTTGATAATATTTATATTAAACGGGTACAACGGCTGTCATCCTGTGTAGTAGGGTAAAACAGGCGTGATAAGGTTCTCGTGAAACGCCAAGCCTCACGCCGAAGCTAGCGTGAACCCGATTAAAACAATATAGTCTGGCCAGATATGGGGTGTCAAGCCTACCAAGACGCTGATGTGACGTACTTATCCTTATAAAAAAAGAAGGAAAGTCGCCGTTAAAAAGCTAAAAAAAAAAAAAAAAATATATCACTTGACATAACATATTGGCTGCGCAAACAGTTTTAGCAGTCTAACTAATATATCTTTTATATTAACTAGGATGATCCCGCCGCGTTGCGGCGGGCATGCGATCATGATTCATTAGATTATTGAAGTTAAGAAAAAGACGCAGAGGAGCTTACAAATGTTTAAGTCAAAATGGTTCTACCGGTTAATGAAACGGAGATAAAAGGAGGGTTAAGGTCAACTTTTTTGAATGCAACTGGAAAAAAGATATGTTTGTTTGCATATCTTACATTGCCGATCGTAGTACGCAAAGACGACAATTGAAATGAAGAAGACAAACAAAAAGTAAATTACAATTGTTTGGCATTCTTTAAAAAGGCGTCCGTTCACTTTAAATGAACACTCTGTGTTCAGTACCTAAAAGCCACAAAATGTTACCTGCACAAAGTATCGATATATACAACTATTAAATAGCAATTCACTTCTAAAAACTAACATAAAGATAGAGTTAGCAAGGTAACACTATGTTAACTTAAAGAGAGAAAAGAAAGGAAAAGAAATGAAGGAAAGGAAAAGAAAGGATAAATATCATTTCCTTCCGTTTCCTTCCAAATCGGAAGGAAAACTAAACTAAAGAATATTGCCTACCTTTTCTTTTATTTCCTTTCTTAAATGAAACTCGGGAACACACAATGTTTTGTTTTTCTTTCTTTTCCTTCCTTAAATGAAACTCGGGAAAACACTCAAATTTTTCTTTCCTTTCATTTTCTTTCCTTTCTCTCATTAAGTTAACTCGGGAACACAGCGTAAGTGTCAACACAAACACATAAAAAGCTATCGTTAGCAACTCAATTTTGCAGACAAAAACCATGGTACCAAAACCATTAAGCTGGATAGAAATAGGGAAGAACAATTTATGGACATAATGAAATTGAATAGTCAAATAGGAAGGAATTTACCAAAAGCTAGTTAAACGTTTTTTATTTATTTATTTATTTTTTTTTTGATAATATAGACAACCCAATTCATAAACCTAATTTATAAATCCTAATCTCATCTAGGTATTGCTAGATGTATTAGCCAGTTACCACTCAGTTCAATTCATTCCCCTAAGTATATTTACAACCTCATAGTTCTATCAGCCATAACCATAAGTTCAAATAATCAACTCACCTTGTGTGACAACAAAACTAACTGCTTCCATTGTTTCTGCAACATCTCAATCCTTTCTCCTCTCTCTGCCACAGTTGTTGTTCCACCAATTTTACACTAAATTAATCACACCACCAACTAATTAAATAAGCAAATCATAGATAATAAAAAGCACTAACTCAATCAACGTCAATCACATATATAACACCATAAATAAAATAGTTAAAACAATGAACGTAACAGAATTTATTAGTTTACCTGCTTTACCAGATCGATAGACGTCGATGGAAAGTAGGGTGAAAACAACTGCCACCGCCGCCGCTGGTGGTTAACACAGAAAGCAGAGTAACAATTGAAGACAGAAGATGGAGGGATTCGTGACAGACACCGGAATCAGACTACAGCCGGGAAAAAAACACCTCCTATGTTTTACGGGGGTCCTAAAGACGACGTTGTTCCATTCTCGGTAGGCACAACAACACCGTTTGTCTACTCTTCGCCAACGTTATCGTGTCCATAGTACAACAACTGCAGCAAAGCGAGCGTTGATTTCTATGTTGATATGAGCTGGTCGGAACAGCTTACGAAGGAGCCATACCGACCGTGGATCATAGAAAACACCACCAATCGAAACCTGGGGCCGTCCTTATGCCTCCGAAAAACTGACCCGAGCGTCAAGCACTGTTCGCATTCATCTGGTCAGTGCAAAAATCTCAGGCTAAGAGAAGGAACTATCGTTGATTAAAGAATGGAAAGGTCAGTCACAAATGATGAAGATGCGGTGGATATTTAAGAAGATGTGTGACAAAAAGCAAAGCAGAAGATTCTAGGATGTAGGTGTCATGGAAAACGAAAAGCAAAAACCATAGTGGTCAAAGTAGAAAGCTATACAATCTCCTGGCGTAAAACCGTGTTTCAAAATGATATATATAATAATTTCCACATCATATGATTTTGCATACATGAAATATTTTTAGACATTCCAAACCAGTCAACAACGACATATAGTACCAACCCTTAGTTGACAAACACGTGGGGATCAGTACCTTATACATTAGATCATACACAAACATAACCCGTTCATATAAAATCAGCAGCCTTGTGTAGCCAATACTTTAACTGCCTTCGGATCATGCCGATACCCAAATGTTGATTACCATCCATACCTTTCCTAGAGACCAGCATTATGAGCAAAAACAAGAAAACCAGATATGCAGGATGGAACTTGGACAGACGATTGGCGTTGCCCGTTAGGAGACTAAACACACATCCTGCTTCTTTGTTATCAGATGTTTGGATGTTATGGTCACCACAAGATGATGGTGTTTCATGCGCGTTTTCTTGTTGGAATCTGATTCTTTGGACTGCTGTTCCCTGGGATGCCATGGTTTCTTGTGGTAACATTTCGGTGTACCTAGCCCCCGTGAAGACGCCATGGATCATAAAAGAGTGCGAGGATTCGTCAAGTTGTATTATGTCGTCGTTCATTATATCAGCGAAACAATCATCCTCATTGTCCCCCTCCTGTAATAAATTACATGATAATACCAACTTTTGGAAATGAAAAAAACCAAGTCAAGAGTGATCAGTATGAACCATAAACACATACGGCATAGATCTTAGCCGTACCCCCCCCCCCCCCCCCCCCCCTAAAAAAATAACCACACACACACCGTGTCGAACCCATTTTAAAAAGGGGTGTAAATGGGCATAGCAAGCCGCCTGCGCTTGTTTAACTTTGTTGGGAGCTCTATGTTTTATAACTCGAGCCAAGCTCCTAGGTAGTTTCGTTTATTAATTTTGCATTTAATTTATATACATTTATAATTGTATTAATTATATAATTTCGATTATAATTTTACATATAGCATAATACATGGTATTTATTTTGCCATTTTATCAATAATCTTTATATGTAATAAGAGTTATTAAATAAAAATATATATTTTCAATATATTATATATAAAAAGGTATATATGAAATATGTTCGTTTAGGCATGAGCTTGGCTCGTTTACGCCCTTTAAAAAAACACAAACAACATGACATATATATAGTTTTTGCCGTTAAAAAAATCATGACATATATATCAGTTAGAAATGAGACCTTATAGGGAGTTGAAAAACCATCTGCGGAGTCATCAACGAGGGGTTGATCAGACACGGACACGGATTCTGAATCATTCGGTTCAACTGAATGAGACCTGTAGCTGCTTTTAGATTCCATTGAGCAACTCTTCATAACATTACCATCGTCAAACGCGTCCCCATCGATTTGGGTATTACTGGCACACTCATTTGTCACGGAGTGAGCATGATCATTATCTGCAGCTGGTGATATCCGATGATCAGAAGACCTTGATGATTCGCTTAACCGGAAATCGCCATTTCTTCTAAGCCGACAAACAACCAGGGCTTCCTTTATAAATTAAACACGGTAAAAACAATCTTCATTTAACCACACATTTGAATTTATAATAACCTTATTTTGATCAGTGTTTTCATAACCGGGTCTGAAAAATGAACTAGGCGCCTTACTGGTCAACTGGTCAGACTGGTTGGAACTTAAGACGACTTGGAACTTTTTTTACAACCGGACGAGTAAAAAAATATATATATAGACTTAATTAAATAAAATAAAAGTTGAAATGAAAAATATTGAAGATAAAATTAAAAATAAAATAAAATCAAATTCGGCCGGTTCGTTCAAAGGGGAATGGTCCAAATAGGCATAACCGAAGATATTAAAGAAAAAATAAAGGAAAATCAATCATATATATCCGGTCTGACCACCTGTCGCTCATACTAACAAACCCTAATCTGATAATGCTATCTAATAGGTCCAACCGGTAACCGGCTAGTTCAATTGGGAACGGTTAAAAGAGGCATAACCGGAGCGGACAAGCTCCTTGTTCCCGGTCCAATATACCGGCCGATCGTAAATACACTGCTTATTTCCGTATTGATACCAATAATAATAATCTAACCTGTGAGGTGTCACTCATACAATATTCATGCATGATCCATTCGGTCCTTTCTCCTTTTGGGGCTCGACCGGTGTGGAAAACCAGTGTCCTCTTCGTGCCAATTGTTACAACACCTGATTTTACGTTCCGTTCTTTTCCAGTGGCTTTCCAGTACCCGGATTGGGTGGCCCGTTTACTTTGTGACCCGTTTGGATACTTCTTTCCACGGGCCGAAAAGAAGAACCACTCGTTATCTGATCGAATAACGGAAAGACCTAGTGAATAAGCAAAAGTTAATACCACACATAAAGGAACATACCATGAATCTTTACTTGCAAGAAAGGCTTTAAATACACGAGGCAAAATATCGTGTTCTTAAATATGCTAAAAACCCAATAACCGGTTTTTATATAAATAGAAATGTATAATGCACATCCGAATTTAAATATTCTCCAAAACTTGATATTTTATTAGTCAAGAACTCTTTAATTTAAATAATATTCCTTCATTAAAGATTAAATTTTCGGAGTACATCTATTTTTCGTTCATACGAGGGTGTTTGGAATTGTTTTTTGAAAACTGATTATGCGTTTTGTTGCAGCAGATGTGGAGCTGCTTTTAGATCATTACGTTTTGTTAGCTAAAATCAATTTCAAAACTCAACCCCAAACATTAAAAACTGATTATTTGCATTTTCAAAACGCAATTAATCTAAAAATTCATTTCAAAACTCAGCCCAAACACCAAATGAGTTTAAACGGTTGTTTGAGCTGTGATGGAATCAAACCCCATACATATATGCAAGCGTTGTATATATTATGAACTCAAACCACCTCTTTTATTATAGCTCATTTAGCTTTTAATTACAGCCTATTTACAAAAACTGAACAAATATATATGTATTATAAATTCATACAGTAAACCTGTTTACAACTCGTTTAGCCTTTTTTTTAAAGAGTTTAATAAAGAAGCTCAACGTATTTTTTCGGTTTTTATAAATAGCTCGTTTAGCCTTTTTTTTTATTATAAATAGGTCGTAATAGAAAGGCTAAACGAGTTATAAAGTGTTAATTTGAATATATAATATATATACAAGGGTTTTTATTTATATATTTCAGTTTTGAAAAGGTTAACCGATATGTTTATTTAAACAAGTACTTAAATGTTCCAATGAACCATATTACGTGTTACTAGGACAAGGGAACATATATTATAATTAACCTGGTAAATCCCACGGCTCATGGCGACAGAAATCAACTTCTGGAATAATATCAACACAATTGTCACATCCTTGTAGTTTCTTCTTTAAATAATACGAAATCAGCTCGTCGTCCGTCGGTGAAAACCGGAACCCCGGAAACACCGAGGACGACGCCGCTGCTATCGACAACTGCATCTCTCGTACCCTCTCCGAGTCATCTCTCCCCATCGTCGGCTCACCACCAAGGTTACCGTCTCCCTCAGCTTGTTTCTCTCCCATCTCTCTCTCTTTCTCTTTCTAAATATGTGTTAAATTATTATTATTAAAGATGAAGTAGAATCTATGTAACGATATATTTGAGGGAACAGTGTAGCGTGCGTTAATGGATAATGGGATTTTATTTTTTTGGATACTTTGCATGAAAATAATAATTGAAATTAAATGAAATGAAATATATATAGGATGCATGGTGTATAAATAAGCGAACCACGTAAGGGAAACACGTGGGTTGGTGTTGGAGTAACAAGTGTGATCACGTGTCGGGTTTATTGTGTTAGGAATACGCCACATCGATGACTTGTGTAGTGGACACGTGGATGATGCTACACCGAATCTGCTGCTTATTGTCGACTGTTGTTGTAAAAGATATTCGTAGGTTACGGCTCTTCCGGCTATCTAGGGATAAATGGAGATTATGTTATTTTATTTTATTTTATTTTGTGGAGATTTATTGTTTTTTGGACTTGTTTGATTAATTTGTTTTGGGAAGTCTGAAGTAAACAATGGATTCGGTTATTGTTTTATCTTATGATTTATCATGTGGCTTAGGCTAGTCGGTATGGCTTAGGCATGGGTATGGGATCGTGTAGGGGGTCGGTGAGTTGCCAAGAGGGACAACATGGTCAGGCGACAAAACGCCCCGTTCCCAGTTCGTGGTGTACGTTAGAAAGATCATGCCTGCCCTACACCCATGGGTTTTGACCGTTTAAGAAGTGTGACTGTTAAATGGTCGCATTATCTAATATATAAAGAGAAAGACACTTTTAATAGTGGGCATGTGCTAATGTGAACTAACCAATTGGTGGATGCTATGTGGTATCCGCTAAAGGTTTTTTTTTTCGATGGGAGCTTATGTAATTATTTAATTGCGGAAGTAGTTTTGTGAGGTTCAATTGTTTGATAGAAGTAGGGCTGCAAATGAACCAAACGTTTGGCGAATTACAGTTCGTGAATCACTCGTTTGTGTTCGTTTGTTTAATAGATGATGAACGAACACGAACATAAACAAAGGCTGTGTCCGTTCATTTATGTCCGTAAACATTTAATAACGCGTTTATTTATGTTCGATAATTCATCAGGAAGTATTTAAAAATTCCTAGTAGTGGATTAACTATTATTTTGGATAAATTAAACGAAGACTTTCGATTTTTTTTGTTAGATTAAATGAGTACTTTAGTTTAATATGACAATTTTATGTTATTTTGGAATATTATTTTAGGGCTACTACGTTATCAAGATTATGTTAATTATGTTTGAATAATTGGGTTGGTATATTTTTGGCGGATCTACCTAATGTTGTGATGAAAGATACTGATTTTATTCAAAACTTAATATATGTTCGTTTGTGTTCATTTATGTTCGTGTACACTTGTTTATGTTCATAGACATTCATTTATGTTTGTTTACGCTCACTTTTGTTCGGTAACTTAAATTAATAACCAAACACAAACGAACACGAACACGAACACGTTCATATCCTTAACAAATGGACATACACAAAAAAATCTCGTTCAGTAAGTGTTCATGAACTGTTCGTAAACACGTTATTTTCTTAACAAATGAACACGAACAAGGTCTTGTTCATGTTCATTAGCAACCCTAGGTAGAATGGTACGTAAGCCTTCCAATATTCCATTGACTTGGGTGCGAGTCTGATTTGCAACAATTTTTTTTCGTTCAAGAATTAACAACTTCAAAACATTCCTTTCCACAAGTATATATTAGAGTTAATAGCAATTTTCGTCCCTGAGGTTCGGTCAGATTTGCTGGTCTAGTCCAAAATTTTTTTTTCCCTTGCAACTGAGCACTTGAGGTTTGAATTTTCGTGCTATTTCCATCCAAATTACTAACTCCATTAAAAGTTAACGCTAACTGAGAGCAATTTTGACATTTTACCTCTTTGTTATGTTTTTTGTTTCATTCTTATTTTTAACTTAAGAAAAATAAAATAAAAATTCCATAAGTCTGCATATTCCTTCTAACATTGTTGGTCTGTTCCTTAATCGAAATTTGTTTTTCTTGTGAACCCCCGGTGCTATTCCTTCTCATTGTAGGATCATCATTAGAAGTAGTAGTACCATTAGGGTTTGGGAAAACAGGGGATGAATGGGATGATGGGTTGGGAAGTGGGTTTGGGGTGGAATGAGGTTAGGGTTTTTTATTAGATTGGGGGATTATTGATGGGTCAGAGAGATTTTGGGTGAAATAAGTGAATGAAGAAGAGTTTGAAGGGGAATTAGGTTAGGGTTTTTTTATTAGGTTGGGGGATTAATATATCTGATTCTGTGTGTGTTCTTGACGATTAATTTGAGAATTGTAGAGATTTTGGAACCGGAACTTGCTTTGTGATAGCTTAATTTTTGTTTGCTAGTGTTACGAATTTGTTTAATATGTGTTCGTGTGTTTAGGCTTAGTTATGTCTGTTTTTGTGTGTGTGTTCTTGACGAATAATTCGAGAATTGTTGATATTTGTGACAATTATGGAGGTTTTTAAAAACCAGTGAATGTAGAAGAGGTTGAAGGGGAAGGTTTTGGAGTGTATTCAAACGGTGTGTGTGGGTGGGTGGGTCATGGGTGTTTATATTTTGTGTTTTATCATCAAAAGGGTATTTTGATCAAAACATATGTAACTAACAGAATAAACAAACGGAGTTAGCAATTTGGACGGAAATAACATGAAAATCCAAACCTCAGGTTTCCAGATGCAAAAAAAAAAAAAAAAAAAAAAATTGGGTTGGGCCAGCAAATCTCACCAAACCTTAGGGTTCAAAAGGGCTATTAACTTTATATAGTAATTGAAAGATATTTGAATAGTGTCACGTGTAACAGCCCCAGGTAACCCGTACTATGATATTATCCGCTTTGGTGATTGGCACGCCCTCAGGCGCCCGTCCCTCACGGGTTTAAAACTATAACACCCCAACCGATGGCGGAAACATCGAGGTGCCACGTAGTGACGATTGTTCAATAGCTCATGGACTAGAAATGTAAATTTGAATACATTGAATAAATAGTTTATTACATTGAAAGGAAAATTTACATAATACAAGAATTCTAAAGCGTGAAGTCTAACTAAATACAATAAAGTCAAAGCTTAAATATAAATCCAAAAGCTTAAAAGAAGCGTCTCAAAATAATCTGAAACATGTACGAAAATAGTATATGTCAATACATAAATGTATTGGTGAGCATACCCTGCTTGATACATATAGTAAGGAAAATCTAGCAATTCATGTGTTATTTTGCAAAATGTAATAAGTGGTATCCGGGTCAAATCAACCCTATGAAAAGAAAGCAGATATATATAGTATGCGCTAGTAGTAATGTAATACATAGCAATGACAAGAACTCTCAACAGAGTCACAAGGGTATATACCATAGTACTATTAATTGAAATGCCAGGCCGCAACGGTTAATGATTTGACAGGTCATAGATACACGAAATGACACAAGCAAACACACATAGGAATTGCTATTTTAGTAAGATGAAATAGAAAATTGATAGTAAGTACATGAGTCACCCCGAAATAGTAAAACAGTAAAAAAGGGGAAAGATATACTCACATTCACTAAATAGTTATGTCATTAAATCGTCGTGAGCGTGAATTGACGAATCCCGAAGTCTCAACCTAAAAGTATGGTATATGTATAAGTGTTTGGACTTAAAGTAAGTCTAGGGTTTCTAGTCTAAGGCACTTAGGATGTCTAGTCTAATTTGGGGTTTAACTTGTAAATAACGATATATGTTGAAAATGCGACGTAAGTAAATATATATACTTGCTTGAAATAATATAACATATGAACTAAGGAATAAATATGAATAATAATATTATAAGTTTATAATTGAAAGTTATGAACTAAAGTAAATGATGGAAGTCACATAAATGTTAAATTATGTAACAACTTTGACTTGTTCAAAAAAAATGTAACAACTTTGAAACATTAATTATTTGTATTTATTAATTTAAATACAACCAATTAATTAGGTTAGTCAAAGAAATTTTAAATAAGATAAATAATTTAAGTTTATACAATAATAGATTTATGAAGTCATAAAATGATCTAAATATTTCATAAATATTTTTAAATGACTTAATGAATATATAACGCACAATTATCATAAATTCAAATAAAAATTTTAAGTTAATCAAAACATCAAGAATTTTAATGAAAATAATGTATTATGAACCAAAATGGTCAAAAATAATTTTTAGATAATTTTTTTAACCAAAATGATTTTATATTATATTTATTGTCTAAAACTTAGAATTAAATTCTATAAAAGTACAAAACTAATACAAATTAGGTAGCAAAAATCATAATTAGTATTCTAACATAATAAATAGGTTTTCCACAAATATTTACATTAAAATACATTATACATGATTTTTAGATGACATATGAATTAGTTATGAATTTTACAAGTTAATTATACTTTTAACTCAAAAATCCCAAATTGTTCATAAACACTCTAAAGCCCTAACTAGCAATTGAAACCCTAAAGTGTATGAATCATCAAATAAATATAATGATATTAAAGAAATATATATGAAAATGAAAAATAGTGAAAGTTGATTGAAAATACTTACGGTTTTTCTTGTTCGATTAAGAAAAATAAGAATACATGAAAACCAAAGCAAAAATCTCAAAAATTCTTGAGGATGATGATGATATGAACTCAAAAGATGATACAAGTTGAGAGAAGTGAGAATGTTTGTGTGTGAAACTCATGTTGGGATATTGAGAAAAGAATGAGTAATTAGAAATATAATGAACGGTGTTAAATACAATAATCAATTTTGTGAGTAATACTAGTAATTAGTTGACTAGAAAACTCATGAAACTTATTTTTGAGGTAATATAATTAGTCATAAAGTTAAAAGAAATTGGTAATTGTTTAATTGTGGTTAAAATATATGATACAAAAAATGATTTTTGGCATAACTAACCTCCTGACTTGGTATCCTATAAAAGTCAAATTATAATAAGTTTGAAAAACGTTTCAATATACGTATTTGATTAAAACGTAGACCCATCAGTAAATATGTAATGATAAAAAGAAACTCAAGCTTTTATTAATTTGAGAATAAACAAAAGTACATGGACTGGATTTGTAAATGTGATAATATAGGGACTACATTTGTAATCTTGGCAAAAATATAAGGAGCGGATGTTACAGTCTCCCCTACTTTAGAAAATTTCGTCTCGAAATTTCTTTCAAGTAGAGGTTCCTATGAAACGAAAGGAGTTGTAAAAAGTCAAGTAGAAAAATAATAATTTGTATAGTCATGTTTTGACCGGATTTATAGTAGTTGTTTAATATCTAAAGTAAAAGTTTCAAAATCTTTGACAGTTGACCCGAGGTTAGGAAGTTGAGAGTTTACAATCAGAAAGTGTAACGACTCGTTTTTTTTTTTAAAACATGTAGATAATATATAAACATCCATTATATATATATATATATATATCCAAAACGTCAAGTTCACAACGTGCCAACAACCTTGGCGACACTAGTTAAGTTACAAAAGACAAAGCCTAAGTTGGCTACCATGCGAATCTTTGACCCATATCCAAACCATATACAAAACATTAACCATTTGTTTTTAAAAGACTCAAAGATCCTAACATAACCATGGTACCCAACCCAAAAAGAACGCGAGCGTGCATAACCCATCCTTGCTTGAGACTTGATCTTCATTCATGTGCTTTACCTATTTCAAATCAACAAAGCAAACATTTAGTAGGTTATAAACCATATGATCATCTTATCCAAGGGACCCAAGAAGTCCATGGAATCACAATGAAATCCTTACTTCTACCATTTTGACCCGTTAAGGGTATTCCTACCATTTGACCCGTTAAGGGTATTCCCACCATTTTGACCCGTTAAGGGTATTCCTACCATTTTGACCCGTTAAGGGTACTTCCACCGTATTGACCCATCGAGGGTGTTCCTACTATTTTGACCCGTTAAGGGTGTTTCCACCATCTAAATCATTCTACCTATTTATACCCTTCTTAGCCACAAGGATACTACATGTTACTTCCATTCTACCAAATTCATTCACAAAATGCATACATAACAATTATGACTAACATACTCATTAAACTACATAGTTGGTAGTAACCAACTTACCTTTATCGTGCGCACCTTGCTCCTTGTAACCGCTTGTACCTTCCACCTTCACACCTACATAGCGAAGGAATTCATACTTTAGCTTTTTGCACTTTACCCTTTACCATTCTAGGTACAAGGTAGATAAACTAGCATAACCACATAGCTACAACATCTACCATCATAGTTATCATGTATTTTCCCACAATTTCACCTATTCTAAATCACTAGGCATTTTATCATACACTTGATGTGCATATTCCTACATCCAAGTGATTATACTATTCCATGACACAACATTCCCAATTCTACACTTATACTTACAATCTTCATGAATTTCTTAACAATAAGCATAATCAATTGAGTTCTTATGAGATTAAGGTCCTGTTTGACTTTTTAAAAGTCAACAGAAACTTCATCCCAACACCCACTTAACACATTCTCAATTCAACCCTATTACAAGCAATTAACATACATTTTCTTCAATTTTACACTACTTACACATATAAGCATGCTTTTCTAATCACAAGAAGTAATTATCATAACATAATCATGGAACCCACCAAACTACTTCCAATTCTTACAATTACTAGTTCTACAACTTACCAATAGTATTAGGGCCACTAGATGGTTATGAACTCCTAGACATGCAGGGATTTGGGGGATGATTTCCTTCTCAAATTTTCAGCTATGGATGGCTGATTTTGAGACCTCCTTGTCGCCTCCCTCTCTCTCTCTGCGTACTCTCTCTTTTCTTTTTCCCAACAATCCCCAATTTCCTTCTAACCCCTCTATTTAGTTAGTTGTTTAATTCCTTCTAAGACCCACCCCTCAAGAAGAGTGTTGGGTCATGTTTAACCCCTCCCCTTTTTACCAACTAAGTTCTACCAAATTAACCAAGTAGCTAACTTGGTTAAATTTTTATTTTTGTTACATGTACCACTACAATGCATTACTTACAACTAGGGGTACACATATATACATACATACATCCACGCATGCATACATACATACCCGTAATAACATATATATATACATATATACATACATACATACCATATTATCATTAATTTAATATTTTTGGGGTGTTACAAGTCTACCCCCCTTAAAAAGGTTTCGACCCCGAAACCTGAATACGTACCGAAAAGAGCCGGGTAGTGTTTCCGCATTTCTTCTTCGGATTCCCACGTAAGATCCGAACCCTTCCGATGTTGCCATTGAACCAAGACTTGGTTTATGGTCTTATTTCGCAACCGCTTCACCTTGAAATCTTTTATAGCCACCGGTTTTTCTACGTAATTCAACTTGTCGTCTACCTCTATGTCTTCAAGAGGCACGTACGCGGTTTCATCTGCGAGACATTTTCGTAACTGGGACACATGAAAGGTGTCATGGATCCCACTCAAAGATGGCGGTAGCTCCAACCGGTAAGCCACTTGCCCGACCCGTGCCAAAATTTTGAAGGGTCCTATATAACGCGGGCCTAACTTCCCGCGCTTACGAAATCTGATGATGCCCTTCCAAGGGGAGACTTTTAGCAACACAAAATCTCCCACTTGAAATTCGATCGGTCGTCTTCTACGATCCGCATACGCCTTTTGTCGGTCTTGAGCGGCTTGAATCCTAGCCCGTATTAGGCTAATTTTTTCGTTAGTGAGAGCCACCAAATCACTTGGAGCTAACTCCCGCTGACCCACTTCTCCCCAACACACCGGGGTTCTACATTTTCTCCCGTATAACATTTCAAATGGTGCCATTTGGATGCTACTGTGATAGCTATTATTATACGAGAATTCCACTAATGGTAAGTGTTCATCCCAACTTCCCCCAAAATCTAGGACACATGCCCTCAACATATCTATGAGGGTTTGAATGGTTCTTTCGGTTTGTCCGTCAGTTTGGGGGTGGTAGGCGGTACTAACCAACAACTTCGTACCCATTTCTTCTTGGAACCTCCTCCAATACCGGGATGTGAATCGAGTGTCCCGATCCGACACAATAGACACGGGTACACCATGCCGGGATACAATCTCATTCACATAAATTTCTGCCATCCGTTCGGAGGTGTAGGCCTCCCGGATAGCCAAAAAGTGAGCGCTTTTAGTGAGTCGGTCCACCACTACCCAAATCGCATCATAACCCTTCCTTGTCTTTGGTAATTTTGTCACGAGATCCATAGTGATCTCCTCCCACTTCCACACCGGGACCTCAAGTGATTGTAATTTCCCGTAAGGCTTTTGGTGTTCGGCTTTGACTTGAGAGCAGGTCAAACATTTCTCCACATACTTAGCGATGTCGCGCTTCATTCCCGGCCACCAATAGTCTTTCTTTAAATCCCGATACATCTTGGTCGCCCCCGGGTGGATTGAGAACCGGGACTTGTGGGCTTTGTCAAGTAGTGAAGTCTTGACTTCACATGTCCAAGGGACCCATACCCGCCCATATCGGGTCTTCATCCCATCCGCATTCTCTTCCAACTTGTCTATCATCCCTTTCATTCTTATCTTCTTTGGGTCATTGGCTTGCAAAGCCTCGACTTGGGCCTTTCGTATCTCACCCAAAAGGGTAGGTGTAATCACAACACCCAAGGCCTTAACTTGAATCGGGGGTGGGTATTCCTTCCGACTTAGAGCATCGGCCACCACATTAGCCTTGCCCGGGTGGTACACGATGTCACAATCATAATCCTTGATCAACTCTAGCCATCTCCGTTGCCTTATGTTGAGATCTTTCTGTTCGAAGAAATACTTGAGGCTTTTGTGATCGGAATATATGGTACATTTTGTCCCGTACAGGTAATGCCTCCAGATTTTCAACGCAAACACTACGGCCCCCAATTCCAAATCATGGGTTGGGTAATTACATTCATGGGGTTTGAGTTGTCTTGATGCGTAGGCGATGACTTTCCCCCGTTGCATCAGAACACACCCCAACCCTTGATGCGAGGCATCCGTATAAACTACAAAATCATCCGACCCTTCAGGCAAGGTCAGAACAGGCGAACTAGTCAACTTCTCTTTTAGCATTCGAAAGGCTCTTTCTTGGTCTTCGCCCCACATAAACTTTTCACTCTTCTTTGTCATCCGGGTCAAAGGTAGTGCCACCTTTGAAAAATCTTGGATAAATCTTCTGTAATAACCGGCTAGGCCCAGAAAACTTCGAATTTCACTCGGGTTCTTAGGAGAAACCCATTCCACCACCGCCTTCACTTTCGAAGGGTCTACCGAAATGCCCTTCTCATTCACTACGTGCCCCAAAAACTGGACTTCCCTCAACCAAAAGGCACACTTAGAAAATTTAGCATAAAGCTTTTCCTTTCTAAGCGTCTCGAGGACTTCCCGTAAGTGGTCCGCGTGATCTGATTCACTTCGGGAGTAAATCAAAATGTCGTCTATAAACACTATCACAAAACGATCCAACATCGAACGACATACCCGATTCATTAAATCCATGAATGCGGCCGGAGCATTTGTCAACCCGAAGGACATTACTAGGAACTCGTAATGCCCATACCGGGTCCTAAACGCCGTTTTGGCCACATCTTCTTCCCTTACCTTCAATTGATGGTACCCGGAACGAAGGTCAATCTTTGAGAACCAACTCGCCCCTTGTAGTTGATCGAATAAATCATCAATACGGGGTAAGGGGTAGCGGTTCTTTATTGTTAATTTATTCAACTCCCGGTAGTCTATGAACATTCGCATAGACCCATCCTTCTTTTTCACAAACAATATAGGGGCTCCCCACGGGGACACACTCGGGCGAATGAAGCCCTTATCGAGTAACTCTTGAAGTTGTGTCATCAACTCTCGGAGTTCGGTGGGTGCCAACCTATATGGTGTTTTTGCAACGGGTTGAGCCCCGGGCACCAATTCAATTTTAAACTCCACTTCGCGTTCGGGAGGAAGCCCCGGAAGATCATCCGGAAATACATCCCGAAACTCCCTAACAATCGGTACTTCTTCAATCTTGGGGGTGGTGATAGTGGTATCAACCACATAGGCCATGAATGCCCTTCCCCCATTACGCACATGTTTCATGGTCTCCACCAAGGTGCATAACTTGGCTTCGACCTTTCTATCCCCTATAAAACTAACCCGCCGCCCACTAGGTGAGGTAACGTATATGGTTTTATTCTTACATTGGAATTCCGCGTGGTGTTTGGCCAACCAATCCATGCCTATCACCACTTGGAATTCCCCCATTGTCATGGGTACCAAGTCTACCCTAAAATCCTCCCCTTCTACCGTGAGAGTACAATTTCTACATATGTTGTGTAATAAATAGTTTTTACTATCCGCAATTTCTACTTCTAATGGGCTTGCCAAGGTTTCTATGATAAAGGAGGGGTGGTAAATCACTTTGGTAGACACAAAAGACCTACTTGCCCCTGTATCAAACAACGCATACATAGGAGTGTTGTTGACTAGTAACATACCCGACACCACCTCGGGGTGGTTCTTTGCTTCTTCGGCGGTGATTTGGAACATTCTTCCACGAGCCTTTGAAGCTTCATTCTTCTTTCCTTCTTTCGGTGCCTCCTTCTTGAGCTTGGGACAATCCGCCTTGAAGTGCCCGGGTTCATAACAATGATAACACAACTGAACCGGACTAGGGCATTTGTAAAACGGATGTCCCGTCTTCCCACAATTGTAGCACGTCTTTTGCCCCAAGCGGCATTCCCCCGTATGCGGTTTCCCACACGTTTTACAACTCGGTGTTTCTCCCTTCTTAGGATCCTTCTTGCCTTGTTCGTGCCCCTTAGCCTTCTTTGGCGACTCCCAAGTCTTTTCGGCCTTCCTCTTCTCACCCCGTTGTTCTTGTCGTTTTAATTCCGTTTCTCGTTCACGAGCCCAATCGATGAGTTCACCCAACGTGTTGCATTTCGATGCAGTGATAAACTCCCGGTATTCTGCCCTTAACATGGCATGATACCTGTTAATCTTCATTCGTTCCGTTCCCACCAATTCTGGACAAAACTTCATTTTGTCAAGAAATATGTTTGTGATTTCATCAATGGTTTCATTCTTCTGGCGGAGGTGTAGAAACTCTTCCTGAATGCGATCGATTGCAGTTTGAGGACAATGATGCTTCAGGAAGGGCTCTTTAAACTCAGCCCATGTCATGGTTCTTACTCGTTCTTGCCCCACTTCCTTACTATAACTGTCCCACCAATCCTTCGCGCGGAGTCGCAATTGCCCCGTGGCAAACATTACTTCATCTTCGCCTTCACAATGACTTCGTGCAAACACCCCCTCCATATCCGAGATCCACCTTAGACATTCGAGTGGATCTATTTCTCCCTTAAACACGGTGGGGTTGCATGACATGAAGTTTCGGTATGTACATCTCTTAACATTCTTGGAGCCGGACGACCCCTCTTCAACCAATTTCTTCAATTCATCGAACTTGCTTGTCAACATACCTTCCACTATCCCCATGATGTTACTCTCCACCTCTTCCATTATCTTGGGGAGGTTTACTTTTATAGCCTCCCCCACTTCGGTTGCTACCATCTCCTTCAACTCGCCGTGTTGGGTACGCTCCCCCACCACGTTATCACCTTCGTCCTCCATGTTTCTGAAACATTAACAACCATTTAACATGTATACCATATCACGGTATCTCAGTCATCATTCATTCTTTCTACGAAAGTAACTTTTTCTACTCCCAATATTTGGGCTTCCGTATTCCTTACTACATGTATACACGGATTCACAATCCCATGTGTATAAATGCGTCTATAAACGAGTTTCGGGGTTGCTCGGGCGAGGTACGGAGGCATGACAAGCTGAAAAATCAGCATCCAAGGCTGACAGGAGGTTTGGCGTAGGGTACGCCAAAAATGGCGTAGCCTACGCCACTAGCGTAGGCAAAAGGAGGCAGGGTAGCGTAGGCCAGAACAGGTTGGCGTAGGCAAGCTGGTCTGGCGTATCCTACGCCAAAATTGGCGTAGGGTACGCCAACTGCAGGTTTGCCCACGCTTTTCCCGTTTCAACGCCATATCGTTCCTGCCCTTCTTACCCGCAATTCCCGACATTCCCGCTTCTCATTTGGTAACTCTCCCACCCATTATCCCGCACATACCTTGATCAAGTCTCGGATCGAATGCACGCCCCTACGAGCTTCCGGTTTGAGATCAAGTACCTAATATACTTGATTCGCTCAAACCTTGGCTCTGATACCAACTTGTAACGACTCGTTTTTTTTTTAAAACATGTAGATAATATATAAACATCCATTATATATATATATATATATATCCAAAACGTCAAGTTCACAACGTGCCAACAACCTTGGCGACACTAGTTAAGTTACAAAAGACAAAGCCTAAGTTGGCTACCATGCGAATCTTTGACCCATATCCAAACCATATACAAAACATTAACCATTTGTTTTTAAAAGACTCAAAGATCCTAACATAACCATGGTACCCAACCCAAAAAGAACGCGAGCGTGCATAACCCATCCTTGCTTGAGACTTGATCTTCATTCATGTGCTTTACCTATTTCAAATCAACAAAGCAAACATTTAGTAGGTTATAAACCATATGATCATCTTATCCAAGGGACCCAAGAAGTCCATGGAATCACAATGAAATCCTTACTTCTACCATTTTGACCCGTTAAGGGTATTCCTACCATTTGACCCGTTAAGGGTATTCCCACCATTTTGACCCGTTAAGGGTATTCCTACCATTTTGACCCGTTAAGGGTACTTCCACCGTATTGACCCATCGAGGGTGTTCCTACTATTTTGACCCGTTAAGGGTGTTTCCACCATCTAAATCATTCTACCTATTTATACCCTTCTTAGCCACAAGGATACTACATGTTACTTCCATTCTACCAAATTCATTCACAAAATGCATACATAACAATTATGACTAACATACTCATTAAACTACATAGTTGGTAGTAACCAACTTACCTTTATCGTGCGCACCTTGCTCCTTGTAACCGCTTGTACCTTCCACCTTCACACCTACATAGCGAAGGAATTCATACTTTAGCTTTTTGCACTTTACCCTTTACCATTCTAGGTACAAGGTAGATAAACTAGCATAACCACATAGCTACAACATCTACCATCATAGTTATCATGTATTTTCCCACAATTTCACCTATTCTAAATCACTAGGCATTTTATCATACACTTGATGTGCATATTCCTACATCCAAGTGATTATACTATTCCATGACACAACATTCCCAATTCTACACTTATACTTACAATCTTCATGAATTTCTTAACAATAAGCATAATCAATTGAGTTCTTATGAGATTAAGGTCCTGTTTGACTTTTTAAAAGTCAACAGAAACTTCATCCCAACACCCACTTAACACATTCTCAATTCAACCCTATTACAAGCAATTAACATACATTTTCTTCAATTTTACACTACTTACACATATAAGCATGCTTTTCTAATCACAAGAAGTAATTATCATAACATAATCATGGAACCCACCAAACTACTTCCAATTCTTACAATTACTAGTTCTACAACTTACCAATAGTATTAGGGCCACTAGATGGTTATGAACTCCTAGACATGCAGGGATTTGGGGGATGATTTCCTTCTCAAATTTTCAGCTATGGATGGCTGATTTTGAGACCTCCTTGTCGCCTCCCTCTCTCTCTCTGCGTACTCTCTCTTTTCTTTTTCCCAACAATCCCCAATTTCCTTCTAACCCCTCTATTTAGTTAGTTGTTTAATTCCTTCTAAGACCCACCCCTCAAGAAGAGTGTTGGGTCATGTTTAACCCCTCCCCTTTTTACCAACTAAGTTCTACCAAATTAACCAAGTAGCTAACTTGGTTAAATTTTTATTTTTGTTACATGTACCACTACAATGCATTACTTACAACTAGGGGTACACATATATACATACATACATCCACGCATGCATACATACATACCCGTAATAACATATATATATATACATATATACATACATACATACCATATTATCATTAATTTAATATTTTTGGGGTGTTACAGAAAGTGTTTGGAAAAGTATGTAACTGGTGAGGGGCAGAGGTACTAATGAAATAGTCTCCCCTACTTTAGAAAGGTTTATGACCGAACTTTATTAAGGACATGCAACAGGATTTCGACTAACAGAGAGTGTAAGAGTATACAAAGTTTAAGGTTTTCTGTAGAGGTGGTCAACAAGGAAGGCTCCAACAAAACTAATTGAATCTTATGTAAAATGTTCTTATCAAAAATGATGGTCGTTAGTCAATGATCTAATGAAGAGGTAACTATAAAGTAATGGGTAGGTTCTTGGTCAGACTCTTAGTCCGCTCCCGCAGTATCGTTTATGCTTATATATAGGGTGTACCGCAGCTGACCCACCACACTCCCGATACTTTGGACTCGTACTGATTGTCTACCAATAGCCTAAATAGAATTACACACCACCCTTATGTACCTGTAAACCCATGATTGCGTTCCGGACCGTAATCATTTATTTACCTTACACTAGGGTGTTATGCTTTTCCATAACCCTATCCTAAGTAATACTAGAAACAAATGCGTGCAATCAGGATATGCTAAGTAATTGATACTGCAATGAAACAATAACATGGTTAGAGGTCCTTCCCTTTCGGGTTTACCCTTTAACCGTAATGAGAGTAACATGTAAGTAATAGACATGGTTAGAGGTTCTTCCCTTTCGGGTTCACCTTCAACCGGTAAATTTCTGTTCACATCGTTGGGCTCTAAACACCTATATTGATAAACTCCGAGATTTACACCGTTCCCCTCGGATTAAAGAAATACTCTAATCTGAGTCGTACGTGGGAACTGGCTTAGATCTCATACGAGCTATCAATTAGTATGTTCGTTGGCCATGATGATGAACAAAATAGTGTAAAGTATAACAGGGTTTTGCTCACAAAAAAAAATATATGCATACCAAATATGCGTTCATGTAAGTATATAAGTATAGTATAAAATTTTGATTGAAAGAATAACATAACGTAAATCGAGTAAATCGCACAATTTGCACAAAATGAAAGTAAACGAGTTAAATTAATGCTCAAAACTAGTGTTGTAAGAATAACTACTAATAACTAGTGAGAGAATAGTTGTGAATAACGCGTGAAAATAACTACCAACAAAAGAATAATACAAAAATAATAAGATAATGTACGAACGTAACTATAAATAGAATGGTGTAAAAAATATGAAATTTACTGTAAATGAAAGTGCGCATAACAGACGTATAGTCTACTGGTATGAGGATAACTTTTTGGAAACCGAAGAATGTTTTAAGTTCAAAACAGGTTCACTTGAAAAGATTTCGTAGGTACACATTTTCATGTGTTTACGAGAAGTCAAGTTTGAAAAGTGTTATAAGGTATAATATTAGTTGCAAATTCCTCCCGAAAACATATATTGGATACGTTATATGAAAACATGCAGATTTTACATTTGATTTGTAAAATATGCAATGCAAGTTTATAAAATGCAAGATGAAACCATTTCATGAAGTTGTGTGTAAATCTAATGTGTTTCGAAAGACCAAGATTTAAATGATGTGAAGGTTGTGAATGATCCCAGATGCCTTAACGAATTTGGAAAATAAAATTTTCTGTATTTAAACGTTTCTTTAACTTGTGGGTTGAAAAGTCGGAAATTTTTAATTGTTATGAAATGTTAAGAAAATCGAAAGTGTTACCCGTTAAGACTGGGTTAAACTTGAAACCTTTTAAATTTTCAAACTTTTACGAAATTTATACATTGAAAGATCATTTATTTGCAGGATCGTTAAAGCATCTCTTTGGGCTCATAGCGGGTTATTTGTTTCAAGGCACAAGGTGTATGAAAAGTGTGTTTCTAATTTGGCGAATAGGCTTTGTGAAAAGACTTATAGAATAAGTTGTCAAATTAATTGTTTTAGAGAGTAGTGTACTAGTGCGTATCGTGTAGGTAGGCATTTATGTATGAGTTTAGTCTGACTAAGAAGTTCTAACTAATGGTAGTTGGCTATGGCTTAGGAGACTGGGTGCAGCAATATTAGTATTAGGTATAGGAGGATATACTGTGACTTCGATCAAGTAAGTTTGTAAACATGAAGGTATAAACAGGTAGAAATAATAAGTTTGGAAAAAAACCATGTTCATTTTTAACTGTATGATGACGCAACATTCCTAAAATCAGGATGTGATCAAAGTTAAACACAGAGTTTAAAACTTAAGTCGTGGGTAAAAATGTTTTAACGCAAAACGAGTAATACCTTATAGTGTAAAAATCGTGAGCATAGTGAAATAGTGTAAGCTTTAATGCGATAATATATCGAACAAAAGTTTTAGTAATGATGATAAGGAATTCAAAAGCGAATGATTAATGAATAATGGCATATGAAACATCAAGTGAATAAATGGAATCTTCAAATGATAACAAACATAAATATCAATGATATTAAACATTGGAATTGTTTCCATAGGAAACTTTGACCACTCAAGTATTTGAAATTTCCTAGTGACTTGTGGGGGGCGTATTTTAGCCTATAAGTGAATGCGCATCCCAAGAGTTCCCAGGTAGGTATACGGGTCCCTCGTCTGATTGGGATTTATACGAAATACCAAGCCTAGACAGAAAACTCAGGATACAGGCGCTCACCCTTCCAGATTGCACGTGCCCCATCACTAGTGAATTCCAAAACTTTAGCGAGATTAAAAACGAGATGTAGAAATAGATCCTTGAGATGTGGATTTCACTCCTAACTCAAAGATGTATTTCAAAATTAAAAAATATTGTGGAATGAAACCAATCATTAAGTTAAGGATATCACTCCCAGCTTAGTGGTTAAGTTCCTTTTTGAAGGAAATACTTTTTGAGGTGTGGATGTCACTCCTATCTCAAAGACATATTCCTAAGATAAATAACATATAGAGGAGTGAAACTAATCACCAAGGTATGGATATCACTCCTAACTTGGTGATATTGTTTCGTTTGTGAAATACGAGTGTCTTCTTTTCTAAGCAAAATACCGAAGGAATAACAAGAAGAAATCATAACGAAAGTTACTTGAAAGAAATATAAGAATAAGAGAAATATACACGAGAGGACTCGTGAATGTAAGCTTAGTTATAGTCGAGGCTAAAAGGCATTCTAATAACCTAATTCCCTATAACCATGGCTCTGATACCAATCTGTAACACCCCAACCGATGGCGGAAACATCGAGGTGCCACGTAGTGACGATTGTTCAATAGCTCATGGACTAGAAGTGTAAATTTTGAATACATTGAATAAATAGTTTATTACATTGAAAGGAAAATTTACATAATACAAGAATTCTAAAGCGTCAAGTCTAACTAAATACAATAAAGTCAAAGCTTAAATTTAAATCCAAAAGCTTAAAAGAAGCGTCTCAAAATAACTTGAAACATGTACGAAAATAGTATATGTCAATACATAAATGTATTGGTGAGCATACCCTGCTTGATACATATAGTAAGGAAAATCTAGCAATTCATGTGTTATTTTGCAAAATGTAATAAGTGGTATCCGGGTCAAATCAACCCTATGAAAGGAAAGCAAATATATATAGTATGCGCTAGTAGTAATGTAATACATAGCAATGACAAGGACTCTCAACAGAGTCACAAGGGTATATACCATAGTACTATTAATTGAAATGCCAGGCCGCAACGGTTAATGATTTGACAGGTCATAGATACACGAAATGACACAAGCAAACACACATAGGAATTGCTATTTTAGTAAGATGAAATAGAAAATTGATAGTAAGTACATGAGTCACCCCGAAATAGTAAAACAGTAAAAAAAGGGAAAGATATACTCACATTCACTAAATAGTTATGTCACTAAATCGTCGTGAGCGTGAATTGACGAATCCCGAAGTCTCAACATAAAAGTATGGTATATGTATAAGTGTTTGGACTTAAAGTAAGTCTAGGGTTTCTAGTCTAAGGCACTTAGGATGTCTAGTCTAATTTGGGGTTTAACTTGTAAATAACGATATATGTTGAAAATGCGACGTAAGTAAATATATATACTTGCTTGAAATAATATAACATATGAACTAAGGAATAAATATGAATAATAATATTATAAGTTTATAATTGAAAGTTATGAACTAAAGTAAATGGTGGAAGTCACATAAATGTTAAATTATGTAACAACTTTGACTTGTTCAAAAAAAAATGTAACAACTTTGAAACATTAATTATTTGTATTTATTAATTTAAATACAACCAATTAATTAGGTTAGTCAAAGAAATTTTAAATAAGATAAATAATTTAAGTTTATACAATAATAGATTTATGAAGTTATAAAATGATCTAAATATTTCATAAATATTTTTAAATGACTTAATGAATATATAACGCACAATTATCATAAATTCAAATAAAAATTTTAAGTTAATCAAAACATCAAGAATTTTAATGAAAATAATGTATTATGAACTAAAATGGTCAAAAATAATTTTTAGATAATTTTTTAACCAAAATGGCCATCGGGGGGCAAAAGTAAATTTGCACTAGTTTTAACGTTATTTTACTTATTTCGTGAAAATAACGTTAAAAACGACGGACGGTTAATCATGCATCATGTGGTGGCGTTGATAGCCAAAAGACAAAGGGGTACATGCACCGATCGGGTTTGTCCCGATTGCTAAGTGTTATGTCCCTTATATCCAAGGCTTGATACCAAACCACATCGAGCCGGGGGTCTCACTGGAAAGCAGCCTCTCTATCTTAGGGGTAGAGGTAAGGCTGTCTACATCTTACCCTCCTCAGACCCTACCTTAGCTTTGCTATAGGTGGGATTAACTGAGTATGATGATGATGATGATGATTTTATATTATATTTATTGTCTAAACTTAAATAAAGAATTAAATTCTATAAAAGTACAAAACTAATACAAATTAGGTAGCAAAAATCATAATTAGTATTCTAACATAATAAATAGGTTTTCCACAAATATTTACATTAAAATACATTATACATGATTTTTAGATGACATATGAATTAGTTATGAATTTTACAAGTTAATTATACTTTTAACTCAAAAATCCCAAATTGTTCATAAACACTCTAAAGCCCTAACTCGCAATTGAAACCCTAAAGTGTATGAATCATCAAATAAATATAATGCTATTAAAGAAAATATATATGAAAAGGAAAAATAGTGAAAGTTGATTGAAAATACTTACGGTTTTTCTTGTTCGATTAAGAAAAATAAGAATACATGAAAACCAAAGCAAAAATCTCGAAAATTCTTGAGGATGATGATGATATGAACTCAAAAGATGATACAAGATGAGAGAAGTGAGAATGTTTGTGTGTGAAACTCATGTTGGGATATTGAGAAAAGAATGAGTAATTAGAAATATAATGAATGGTGTGAAATACAATAATCAATTTTGTGAGTAATACTAGTAATTAGTTAACTAGAAAACTCATGAAACTTATTTTTGAGGGTAATGTAATTAGTCATAAAGTTAAAAGAAATTGGTAATTGTTTAATTGTGGTTAAAATATATGATACAAAAAATGATTTTTGGCATAACTAACCTCCTGACTTGGTATCCTATAAAAGTCAAATTATAATAAGTTTGAAAAACGTTTCAATATACGTATTTGATTAAAACGTAGACCCATCAGTAAATATGTAATGATAAAAAGAAACTCAAGCTTTTATTAATTTGAGAATAAACAAAAGTACATAGACTGGATTTGTAAATGTGATAATATAGGGACTACATTTGTAATCTTGGCAAAAATATAAGGAGCGGATGTTACAAAAAACGCATCATGATAGTGAGCCCCCCCCCCCCCCCCCCCCCCCCCCCCCGCAAGGGAGCCCAACTTCCACGAGGCGTACTGGCACTCCGATCCGTGCCCCGACTTTGATATCATCTGTAATAGCCCAAGGTATCCGTACCATGTTATTGTCTGCTTTGGCAACCGACACACCCTCAGGCGCCCGCCCCGCACAGATTTAAAACGTGTCATGATAGTGAGGAGGGTTGTAGCGGTCATATTTGACCC